>JACGAQ010001799.1:0-51478 GCA_014119065.1 Orius insidiosus | reverse complement strand
TCAAACGCTGTCTTTAGCCTCGACGGTCGCTTTAATTAAATGCAATTTACTTCATCTATGTAGATATAAGTAAACATCCCAGTTTTTTTCTTTCAAAGAGAAATCCATTCTCAATATTTCTCACTTCTTTCGAATATATCTTGAGAACTATTGATCTCACAGAGCGCAGAATGAGGCTAAATTGTGGTAAATTTAATTCTCTACAACTTTGAACTTCGTGAGAAACCGTGAAAAACACATAGTTTACGAGATAACTGCGAAAAACTGAAATTAAAACGGAGTCGACAGGATGGGAGAAGTTCCACATAACGCATTTCACCTTAATGCAGTTGAACATAAAAATTCTGCATTTCGACATATATTAGTTACCATAATGCGTTTCGGCATGATTATGCATAAAGTTCTCTAAAGTTTAAAAATTTTGAGCATAATGCATTTCAACATGAAGCGTTTCGCCAATACGACTTTCCAATAAATGCAAGTCGACATAAAAGAAGTGCACCATAACGCTTCTCACCATAAAAGCCTCTTTTTAAACTTGTTTCGCCATAATGTTCTGTCGACATAATACATCTCGACATTAACTAGCGACAGCGAAAGAGCAAGTCTATTTTTGCCGTTTAAAACGCGATGGCGAAACGACAAATAGCTTGATAGTTCACCATAATGCAATTCAACATAAAGCATCTCACCATAAACTAGTTTAAATCTCTTCTTTATGGTGAGATGTAGGTATTATGTTCAAATTATGGTGAACGTTTTTGACTATATTCTTTATGTTGAGTTGCAGATTTTTTATGGTGTATCTCGCGATTTCTGCTCTTTTATGGTCGCATTATGGCGAAACGCATTATGTCGGCACTTATACAGCAAAAATAGGTTTTCTCTTTCGCTCTCCCTAGTTTATGTCGAGATGTATTATGCCGACAGAACATTATGGCGAAACAACAACTTATTTTTTTTTAAATGAAAGTTTCTTTTAAGTTCAACTGAGTTATGTTGAAACGACAAATTTTATGTCGAAACGACATGTGTTAAATATCTTCTTGGTGAAATGTTCAAATTATGGTGAACGTTTTCGACTATATTCATTATGCTGAGTTGCAGATTTTTATGGTGTATCTCGCGATTTCTGCTGTTTTTCTGCTGAACCGCATTATGTCGGCACGTACTCGATAGGATTATTCGTTTTCAAACGAAATTCTTCAGTATATCATAAACTATCAATTCTAGAGAAAAATGTATTTAATCTTTTTTGTGTAAAATTTAACGTAGATTATTTTTGAACTAAGTTGTTTTTTCGCTAGAATCAATAGCTCCCGAGCTATCTTCAAAAATTGAAAAACATCAGTTTTCGTCCTTTAATCGAAGTTTTTGGTGCAAACATGAGCAGTATGGGATATGATTAAAAACAGTTAAATTCAACAGTCTTGCCAATAACCAGTCTTGCCAATAATCAATAATTCCCTATCTGTTACACTACAGTCTCAAATTACTCGCTAAGGTCAATATTTACTGAAAAAAAATAATAAATTGTAAATTTTCCTTTCGTTTTTCTGAGGTCGGCCATTTACCAGGAAATGAACGTTCTTTTTATTTTGATCAAATAAATCTTCCTTTGACATGGGCAACAATGCCCTTTTAAAGGGCCAGGTGAAGGCTTTAAACTTGACAAAAGGTTTTTTAAAATTTAAAGGTACAAAAGCCCTTTCTCAGGTCAGAAAATTCCCTTTTTTGCCACCCCGTACTTTGAAGAAAATAGTGGCAATACTGTGGTTTTTTTTAGTGGCAATACTGTGGAAAAATTATGCAACATCTTTCTTCAAAAAACATCTTTCCTCTTATTATCTTTAATCAAAATTAAGTGCGGCATGAAGTGAATTTGAATACAATGTTAGAATCCTCCCACAATCCGTATTATTATTCATAGTGTTTAGTAAATTAAAAAAAAAATTTTGTGAGAAATAATAGCTTTGTTCCATCTGTTTGAAACTCCTGGAGCATGCGCAGAAGGATTTGGACGTCGTTTGAATCGTTTTTCCGTCAAATTTGACGTGCACATCCTTCTGCGCATGCTCCAGGAGTTTTAAATCTGTTTCAAACTGCGGTTGGAACATAGCTAAAGAGTTATGGACTATATGAAAAATTTCCATAAAAAAGAATTAATGTTTTAACCCCCCTCCCCCTCCAATTTGGTCTATGAAGCTTCTTTATGATGAGAAATTCTCAAGTGGATTTTGAGGATGAAAAACAGAAAAATTACGTTTTTTAAATATAACTCGATAACTATTGGTCTTAGCGTGAAACATCTTTATTCAAAATTAATATAATTTTAATTTTACACAAGAAAGATTAAATACATTTTTTCCCTAGGAATGATAGTTTGTGAGATATCGAAGAAAAATCAAGGTCATTGAAAACGAATAATCCTAACGAATCCTTTTTAATTTTAGTTTTTCGCATTTATCTCGTAAACTATACGTTTTTCACGGTTTTCCACGAAGTTCAAAGTTGTAGAGAATAAAATTTACCACAATTTAGACTCATTCTGTGCTCAGTGTGACCAATAGTTCTCAAGATATAATCAAAAATTCAACGCAAAAATGAGATTGTCAGAGATTATTCGGACCGAGTCCATACCAGGCTTATTATAATTCGTACTTTCCATTATCATTTCATAATAATTTATCATTTTTAATCCTTTAATCCCCAAGAGATAAATTTGGTAATTTTTTTTATAAATTAAAGACAGATTAGAAGTTAAACGCAAAAAAGATATTCTTCAATTTTTTTTTTCTTCAAATCATTTTGAGACAAACATGTTCCTGGGAGTAGTGCCCGATATGGACGTCTGACCTACTATAGTACGTGTAGCTTTTTTTTTTTATCAAATCCCGCCTTCTTTTCCTTATCATTGTCATATAAAAAATAAAATAATATTGTTATTCGCAATATTTAATCTAAATGAGCATTAATAGAAATTGTGACGTCATTTAGAACGTTTGGAGGAGGTTAATGTCTTGTTATCTGTTGGGTATCTAGGTACATACACGTTTCAGGCTTGCCAAAACAATTTTTTTTTGGAAATGCCCCCCATTTAAGCGTGTTTCAGGGTGTTTTTCTAGCTCTTTCATCCCAGAAATTCGTGTTTTTAATTACACTTGAGCTATTTTTTGCCCGAAAATCTCCCATTTTATCGAATTTAGGGTGTAACACGAAATTGTGACGTCATTTAGAAGGATTAGAGGAGGTTAATGTCTTGTTATCTGTTGGGAATCAAGGTACATACACGTTTCAGGCTTGCCAAAACAATTTTTTTTTAGGAAATGCCCCCCATTTTAGCGTATTTCAGGGTGTTTTTCTAGCTAGATTTTCTGGTTTTTCTCTTGCTCTTTCGTCCCAGTTTCCCATTTTATAGAATTTAGGGTGTTTCACGAAATTGTGACGTCATTTAGAACGTTTGGAGGAGGTTAATGTCCTGTTATCTGTTGGGTATCAAGGTACAGACATGTTTCAGGCTTGCCAAAACAATCCACCCTCCCCATTTAACCTATTTTAGGGTGTTTTTCTAGCTCTTTCTTCCTAGAAACTCGTTTCTGGGTTTCAGGCTTGCCAAAACAAATCCCCCCCCCCCCCATTTTACCGTATTTCAGGGTGTTTTTCTATATTTTTCATCCCTGAAACTCGTGTTTTTAAGATATTTTTTGCCCGAAAATCTCTCATTTATTAGATTTTCTGGTTTTCTCTTGCTTTTTCGGCCCAGTTACTCCAACTTTATCGAATTTAGGGTGTTTCCTTGGTGTAAAAAGGGGAAAAAATATATAAGGAGGGATTTTATTTTATTTCGCACAGGAGGTGGCCAAGGTTGTTTATCTCGGTTTCAAACAAGGGTATAAACACTCTTTAACCGATTGTTTACCAAGAAGCGAAGGCCGGGAGTCTTTACAAACAGTTTTCCGCATTTCATTCCTAATCTTGGATGCAAAACTTAGAAAAAAAAAATTCGGTGTACCAACTTAACCCGTATGATTTATATCGGCGTACGCTTGGTTGAGTATATCCGTCAAGGCCTTCCCTACGATGCGTATTTCCTGGCTTGTAAAAAAATATTTTTTTTCTTTTAAGTTGATAGTTTTTAAAGAAAAAGAAGACGAAAGGAGGACGGTGGCTGAACTTTTTATTCGAGGCGAAGACGAAAGTTAACGGGACGTTAGGCTACCTTTCTGGCTCGTTTCTTTCTCGAAGACGATCTACTATAAAGAAATTTTTAGCTCAAAATAAGCAAACATCTATAGTTCTCAGAAAAAATCGCAATAGCAATTCGACTAATTTCGACTAAAAAGTTCGAAAACATTTTTTGACCATATCTTGAGAACTATTGGTCTAAAAGAGCACAGAATGAGTCTAAATTGTGGTAAATTGTATTATCTACAACTTTGAACTTAGTGAAAAACGTGAAAAATGCATAGTTTACGAGATAAACGGGAAAACTGTAATTAAAACGGAGTCAATATGATTATGTCCTTGAAACTATTTTTTCTTAAATATCACATAAACTATCAACCCTAGACGAAAAATGTATTTAATCTTTTTTGTGTAAAATTGAACACTGATCATTTTTAATTTAAATGGCTTTTTTGCTAGGATCAATATTTCCGAGTTATCTTCGAAAAAGAAATTTTCTTATATAATGATTTAGTTTTACTAATGGACTTTTATAACCTCATTGCAACCTCCAGTTTATTCTTATCCCATGGACTCTTATAACCTCTTAGTTAGAACCAGTTTATTCTTCCTTTTCTTTAGGCAAATCTTGCAGGAACGCTTAAAAAAATGGGTTGTAAAAAAAGGTTTGCCAACACGACATTTCAAAACTCATCATTGGACTCTTATAACCTCACGGCTACCTCCAGTTTATCTATCGGCCTTATACTTTATAACCTATTTGCTACCTTTAGTTTATTCTAACCTCCCCGGACTTTTAAACTCATTGCTACCTCCTTCTTACTCCATCGACTCTTATAACCTCTTAGTTAAAACCAGTTTTATTCCTTTTATTCAAATCATGCAGAAACGCTCAAAAAAATGGGTTGTAGAAAAAGGTCTGCCAACACGACATTTCAAAACTCATCATTGGACTTTTATAACCTCATGGCTACCTCCAGTTTATCTTACCTCCCTAAACTTTCATAACCTCTTTGCTATCTTTAGTTTATTCTAACCTCCCCGGACTTTCATAACCTCATTGCTACCTCCTTCTTACTCCTTGACTCTTATAACCTCTTAGTTAAAACCAGTTTATTATTCCTTTTAGGCAAATCATGCAGAAACTGCACAAGCATAAAAACTGCACAACATTATAAACATAATTTAACAATAATTTAACAAATTTATAATTAACTTTGGAGTCCCCTTTCAGGAACTGTAGAACTCCCTTATTCTCTCTATGACCCGTTCGATGTGAAATCTTAATGCTGCAATTCTTTTCGTTTCTCGAGTTTCTTCTTTTGAAAATCTCCCTTTTTCTTTCTATGGTGGCCTCTTTAGGGTTACCTATAAAGGTTTGTAATAATGTTTCCAATCTTTTAAATCCCCTGTCGGCCATAATCCAAGGTCCTGGCCTTAATTTGTTTTAGATAACCATATTCTCGGTTACAGTGATGTCGGTGTTTCTCCCCGCGTATCCCTTAGAAACAAAAATGAACCATTTAATTGAATTTGAAATGTGTCGATATAAACAAAATTTCACAGTACGCATACATATAAGAATTAAAGACCTTTTTAACATAATTTAATTTCATGTATTTAATAAGAAACCAAAATTTATGATATTACAAGCCGAAACATATTTTGTGTATGTGGATGAATTAAAACAGATGTTTTCATTCTTACATCCCCCCGCTTTGGAGACAATTATTTCGAAGGAATAATTGAATAAAAAAACTTCTTAACTTCTTTCTTCAATAATTTTCCTTAAATAAATCTCATTTAGGTATGATAACATATTCTTTCATTAAGTTTCATCAATTTTCCTTAGTTCTATTCCAATGTGTTGATAGGATGTCTTCAGTCTTGATCGTTGATATAATAAAATAATGATAATGATAAATAATCCCTATCTCCAAGCAAATCTTCTTGTAAGATAGTATACTTCAGCCATATAAGACGATACTAGGGGGGCAAGCCCCCCTGAGGCCTTCGGCCTCCAACCCCCCTCCGGCTACATCCGGATTTTTGAACGTAATTGTGACGTGCTCTGTTGCGCAGGGAAACCGCAATAAGTTTGAAAGTCGTATGTTTTTTGCAAATAGTAGAAAATTTGCTCTAAGGTGTGGAAGTCCCCAATAAATTTGCTCTTCTGTACGCGGGGGTAGTTGTGCGACTACATTTGGATTTTGGTCCGCATAGAAGACGTGCTCTGTTGCGCAGGGAACCGCAATAAGTTTGAGAGTCGTATATTTTTTGAAAGCAATATAAAGTTAGCTCTAAGCGGAGGAAGCCCCCAATAAATATGCTCTTCTGTACGCGGGTGTAGTTGTGCGACTACATGTGGATTTTGGTCCCCATAGAATACGTGCTCTGTTGCGCAGGGATACCGCAATAAGTTTGAAAGTTTGAAATTTTTGGCATGTATGTAGTAGAAAATTTGCTCAAAGCTGAGGAAGTCCCCAATAAATTAGCTCTTCTGTACGCGGGTGTAGTTCTTGTCCGACTACATCCGGATTTTGGTTCGCAATATAAAACGTGCTCTGTTGCGTAGGGATACGTAGTCGGTTAGAATGTTAGATATTTTTGGCATGTAGTAGAAAATTTGCTCTGCGTTGAGAGAGTTCCACATTTATATTTGCTCTGCACGCGGATCTTGTTGGGGGGGGGGGGGGGATGTAGCTTCCTTTCGCCATAACTGTCTGTCTTCTGTTGCCGATGAAAATCGCCCCAACTTTCAACGCTAGACAATTTTTCGAGTAATGATTTGTTATGCATTGAGGGAGTTCCACATTTATATTTGCTCATCTCTTTTTTTTTTTTTTTTTTTTTTTTTTTTTTTTTTTTTATTATTAATTTTTATTTGTATTGCTGAAATAGCGTTACAATAAGTTTAGAACAGAGAAGAGCAAAAAGAGTATAAAGAATAAAGAATAAAGTAAATGACAGTAAATGAACAAAATTTAGATTAGGACAAGTGTCTCTTGTACAAGGCGGACAATACTAAGTTGCTCAGCCCCTTTATATTAGGAGAGGGATTCTTGAGGATTGCTAGGAAGCTAGGCAAGGAAAGGACATGGGAATTGAGGTGTGGAAGCGAGGATGGGAGAGGGAGGGGCAGTCACAAAGAAGGTGGAGAAGATTGTCAGAGCAAGGTGCCTTGCAGAGTGGGCAGCCGTCACTGTGAACCAGTTTGCATGACAGCTTCCCATAGCGCAGCCTGAAGAATTTAATACTGCCGGTTCTCAGCTGGGAGATTAGGCGCTTCAGATGGAGTGGAAGCTGGGAGTCAAGGAAGCTGTCTTCCAGGGGAAAGGTTCTGCACAGGGATTTAACACTCTCAGCGCGGGTCGATGTATACATTGAGTAGAAAGTTCCTTTCCCTGGGCGGGTCGATATATACATCGACCGTTCATGCGTCTTTTAAAAAGCGATTTTCGATGCTTAAAACAGTGAATTTCGCACAACCGTTGACATACGTTAATTCCTAAAGGGTTTTTATACCTAAATAAGGCCTTAGCTTGACTCTAGACCTTTTTCTTCATTTCGATTTTGACTTTCTAAGTAGACAGTTAAACCAGCTACTTCACGGAGACGTTTTCAGTTCAATTTTGGATTATTTTTCTACTTTTTACTGTAAGTTTTTTAAATAATAATTTTAAAACTATTAATTTACTTATGATCACAACTTCTTGCCGTTTTTATTAATATTATTTAGCTTTTAGACCAAAAGAGTAGAAAAAACCAAAAGCGTTCCTTCTCGCATTTGGACCTGTTACTATTAATTTCGGGTAATTTCTTTACAAACTTATTAATTTTTTGTTCTATTAAGTTAAATTAAACACAAAATTATTTATTAGGTACAACGATCATAAGTTACAATCATTTTTTTAGTATAATTAAAAAAAAAAGGAAAGACTTCCGAGCGGCCAAGAGCAGTGGCGAATTCGGAAACTAAAATTATGAACGGTAGCAGTTCGTTCTACGTTTCACTCTAAAAACAAGTTCGTTACTTTTTACCTTTTCCAACTTTATTAAGGCCTTTAGTTTTTTAGTAGATTTTATTTAAAATTATTCAATTTTATTAATAATTATTTTAGTTTTTGCACTTAGAAAAAATAAATAACTACTTACCCAATTTTTCTAAAAGCATTAAATACCTATTTTCAAATACTTTTCATTATCGTAGTGATCCGCGCAGTTTTTTTTCTATAAAAATTTTTTTTAACGGTTTTTCCCTCCAGGTCATTTCACCGGATTTGAGATAATCTTTACCTACTTACGTAGATGCAGATGTCATGTACAATAGAGTTTCTACTTCGGCGATCATTGATTTTATCAATCGATATCTGGCTGTCAGTTGCTATTATTGCTGACCTAAATCCAGGTGAAACGGATTTTGATGATAACCAGTGGCTGCTTCTTTTATAGCGAGTAGTTCGGCTTGGTTATTAGAGCACCAGCTAGCTAACTTCAGTTTCACAGTCTCGGTTTTAAGGTTTAACACGTCGTATACTACAATAGCAGCGCCAATTTCATCATTAATTTTACTTCCATCGGTGTATAGTCTGAAGTCGAGAATATGATCATCCATGTCTTCTTCGAAGATCACGGGGCGATGAAACGCAGGATGCTTCCAGTTCTCTGGAGCTAAGTCTTTTTCTATGACTAGAGATGGTGTAGGTAACTTTTTTATTTAATTTCGTTGTGATGTAGACATCGCAAATTTCTTCGATTTTTAATTCTATTGGAACAATTCCTGCCAATATGATTGCCGCGTCGTGAGAAACTGTTCTAAATCCTCTAATAATACGTAATGCGATTTTTCTTTGAACTCCCTTAAGGAGGTTTAAATTATTCTTTTTCTTAAGCGCATCCGACCACACGGGGGCGGCGTAGGTCATGATAGGCAATATTGAGCCTTTGTAGATCGTATGAAGAGCTTCACTCCCAATGCCCCAATGAACCTTTGCTGATCTTGAAAGCATATTTATGAGCTGTAGAGCTTTCCCACTGACGTATCTATATGCTTTTTGAAAGTAAATTTGCGGTCAAATATTACACCTAAATACTTTAATTCGTCGGTAGTTGCTAGTTTTTCTCCCATGAGGAAAATGTTCGTGTCGTCGATGTGTCTTCTCTAGATAGGCAAAGATATTTTGACTTTTCAGGATTAAATAATATTTTATTTTGAACAGACCACTTCTCGATTAAGTTTAAGCTGTCGTTAGCATCGAACTCCAAATCCAGACAATTTTTTGCACTGAGCAAAATCAGAAGGTCATCCGCGAAAGCGATTATTTTAGATCCTTGTGGAAAGGGAAGTCTTAGCAATGAGTCGTACATAATATTCCAGTACCCTGGTCCTGAGCATGATCCTTGAGGACAGCCTCTTTGAGCGTCTTTTTGTACTCTCAGCGTGGTTGTGCTCAAGCTGGCTTTTCTTTCTGAAAAGTAATGACTAGATAGCCAGTAGAGGTTTCTAGGGCAAGAAAATTTTCGAAGTTGCATCATGATTGCTGGCCACCAGGCTGCATTAAATGCACCTTTGACGTCCAGTGAAATCATCATTACTATTTTTCGGCTATCAGAGAGTTCTTGAGAAATAAAGTCCTTGACTTCCATTAGTGCCTCCATTGTTCCTTTTTGGGGAACGAATCCGAACTGGTTTGGTGCTAGTAGTCTGTTCCGGTGCAAATAATGAAGAATTCTATCCATCATAAGTCTTTCAAGCAGTTTTCCCATGATCGAGATCAAACTGATGGGTCTAAATTTGCTGGGATCGTTACTGTCTTCTTTCCCTGGTTTCGTCAGCAGAATTATTTTTGACTCTTTCCAAAGATATGGGAATATTCCTCTTTCAAGACATTGATTATACAAAGTCAGCATGCTTTTTGGAATAAGGGCATAGACCTGCTGAAGTATATCTTTGTTTATTCCGTCTTCTCCGGGAGCTTTACCGCGTTCGAATCGTGAAATGGCTGCTTGCAGTTCTTCTTGAGAAAATGGAACGTCGTTCTCCGTGTTAAGATCACATAGTATTGCTTGTCGCGTTTGTTTATGCTCATCGGTCTCTTTAATGGAGTCAGCAGGCACACAGTGATCAAGGATCACTTCGAGAGTTTCTTGTAAAGATTCAGTCATTTTACCGTCGTGTTTTTTAACAAATGACAAGGTCAGTGGAGTTTTTAGTTTTCCGGCTGCAGCTTTATACGCCATGTTCCACGGATTATCACGGCTCGCAGTCTCACAATACGCTTTCCAGGATTCAAATTTTGAGTGTTTAATTAAATCTTGATAAGCAATTTTCGCTTTATTATAGTTGTTAAACCTTTCCTCTCGAAGTGTCGTGTTGTTGTATGTTCGTTGGTAAGTGCGACGTAGTTTATTAACTGTTTTTCTCGTAGTGGTCAGGTCTTTTGACCACCAGGGAACGCTTTTTTTTTGCCTTTGACTTTGCCTTGACGGTCATATGTAGGTATACTAGAATCGCAAGCTTTTGTTATACTTTTCATAATTTTTGATGTGAACAGTTCGACATTTTCACAGTTTTGTAAAGTGGATCGGCTAATAAGGGAGTGTCGATCGGGCGAGAGGTGCTCACGGAATGTCGGTCACCGTGCAAGAACGGACACCCAGCTTCCGAGGTTTAACTGAATCACGCCTTCTCAGAAACTCAATTTTTTTTTTTTTTAATCCATATTAATTGCTTCGGATGCAAAAAATTTAAATTGGTCGTTAATCATGTCTGAAAAAAATTTTTTAGCACGCAATCTTTTGCCCAAAAAAAAACGAGTCTGGTTGAAAAAAATGGTGAAAGTTAAATTACCTTAAAAATGCGTTTTTTAGTGCTTTTTTAAAAAAAAAGTTGTTGCGGCTAACAAGATACCGGAGCTTTATTCGGAAATGCGTTTTTTCTTTTTTTTTTTAAACGGACAATTGTTTTGCGTGTTTCCTGGACAATCGAACTTTCAAACCCGTAATCAGAGAGTTTACGAAGGTTTTCTTCAGAAATGGAACTAGAACGTTTTTTTTTTCTCTATTTAAAACCCGTTAGTTCTATAAAACAAATCCGTTTATAGATTTGTGGTTGGTATACTGATTTGAGGAGTTGGCAGGTGGATTTCGGACCCATTATTTTTTAAGCCCCTCCCGCCAACTGTCGCTCACCTGACTTTCTTGCTACCTGTTACCCCAAAAAACGTTCAGTCTAACAGTGTCTGTGAAAGTGGGGAAATACTGAAAAATTCTCTACAAATGTCAAAGGTAAATTTGTCCACTATTTGGATTTTGTTTCTTGAGCAAACAAACTCTCTTGCATACGTACGAATTTTAGCCAAGTTCCTATCTCATCAATGAATATGTTAGCCAGAAAGGGCCTTTCACTAAATTAAGTTTTGGCCACACATCTCTTGAATAGAGGTTCGTTTTGTGCAAAAAATTTTGTCAAATGTCATTTGCCCCTTATTTACGCTTTGATAAAGGACTTCCACGTTGATTGACAAAAGCAAATCAACGGAACATTTTCAAGTCTAAAAACTATGGGTAAAAATGGTATTTTTCGCCTTAAAAACTAAGGAAAACTCATTTAAATTCTTTGAAAAGGGTTACTCTTGACCGAAAAATCGAGAAAAACACCCAAAACATTGGCATAATAGGTTGAAAAAATGCAAAAACGCCCTAGTCCTCATTAAAATGGTTGATTCTTGAACAGAAGATCGTGAAAACTAGCAAAAATCCTTTCAAAATAGTATTTTTTTAGCAAAAAAAAATTGAAGAAGCTAAAAATACTCAAAATTGGGAGTTTTTAGACCTGAAATACGAGGAGGACTCAAAAAAGGAGGGTGAAAAAGGATTATTTAGGCCTACCAGTGAGGGGAAACTACCTTAAAAAAAGTCCCTTAGCCCTAAAAACCGAGGAAACTTACTTAAACCCTTTAAAAAGGGCTTTACTTGGCCGAAAAATCTGGAAAAACACCCAAAGTATTGCTAGAATAAGGATTTTATTTACGAAAAACGCTCTAAACCACAGTAAAATGGTTATATTGAACAGAAAATCGTGAAAACTCGCAAAAAGACGTTTTTTTGGCCAAAAAACCATTTAGAATATCATAAATCAGGTTGAAAGAGTTTCTGTAGGCGGAAAATTGAGGGATACCACAAAAAGTTTGGAATTGAGTTTTTTTAGGGGGAGGGGGATGTGAAAACCGTCAAAAAACACCGAAAATCGAGGAAACAAAAAATCCTCTAAAATTGGAGTTTCCAGACCAGAAAGAACGAGGAGGGCTCAAAAAGTAGGGTGAAAGAGGTTTTTTTTAGGCCTACCAGTGAGGGAAACTACCTAAAAAAGGTCATTTTAGCCCTAAAAACCGATGAAAAACTTACTTAAACCCTTTAGAAAGGTTTCTCTTGGCCGAAAAATCTGGAAAAACACGCAAAATATTGGTAGAATAAGGATTTATTTACCGAAAAAAAAGCTCTAAACCAACGTTATTGGGTTATTATCGAACAAAGATAGTGAAAACTCGCAAAAATGCCGTAAAAAAATACGTTTTCTGGCCAAAACATCTAGAATGCCGTAAATCAGGTTGAAAGGGTTTCTGTAGGCGGAAAAATTGAGGGAAAACGATAAAAAGTTTGGAATTTAGTTTTTTTCGGGGAAGGGGAAGTGAAAAACGTAAAAAACCTGGTAAAATACGTGTTTTCTTTATTGAAAAATCGAAGAAGCTAAAAATCCTCTAAAATTGGAGTTTCCGGACCGGAAGAACGAGGAGGGCTCAAAAAGTAGGGTGAAAAGGTCTTTTTAGGCCCTACCTAGTGAGGGAAACTACCTAAAAAAAGGTCCTTTTAGCCCTATAAACCGAGGAAAACTTACTTAAACCTTAAAGGGTTTCTTGGCCAAAAAAACTTGGAAAAACTCCTAAATATTGGTTAAATAATGATGTTATTTACCGAAAAAATCGAAAAAACGCTCTAAACCACGTAAAATGGGTAATTATCGAACAGAAGATCGTGAAAACTCGCAAAAAAAGACGTTTTTTTGGCCGAAAAACCATTTAGAATATCATAAAATCAGGTTGAAAGGGTTTCTTTAGGCGGAAAAATCGAGGGAAACGATAAAAGTTTGGAATTGAGTTTTTTTCGCGGAGGGGCTGTGAAAACCGTCTAAAACCTGGTAAAATACGTGTTTCTTTACCGAAAAATCGAGGAAGCTAAAAGTGTCTAAAAGTGGAGTTTCCGGACCGGAAGAACGAGAAGGACTCTAAAAAGTCGGGTGAAAAAGGTCTTTTTTAGGCCTACCAGTGAGGGAAACTACCTAAAAAAGGTCCTTTTAGCCCTAAAAACGGAGGAAAACTTATTTAAACCCTTTAAAAAGGGCTTATCTTGGCCGAAAAATCTGGAAAAACACCCAAAATGTTGGTAGTATAAGGATTTTATTTACCGAAAAAATCGAAAAACGCTCTAAATCTCACAGTAAAATTGGTAGTTATCGAACAGAAAATTGCGAAAAGTCCCAAAAAAAGACGTTTTTGGCCAAAAAAACCATTTAGATTTCATAAATCTGGTTCAAAGGTTTTGTAGGCGGAAAATCGAGGGAAACGTAAAAAGTTTGGAATTTAGTTTTTTTCGGGGAAGGGGAAGTGAAAAACGTATAAAAAACCTGGTAAAATACGTGTTTTCTTTATTGAAAATCGAAGAAAAAAATCCTGCAAAATTGGAGTTTTGGACCAGAAGAACGAGAAGGGCTCAAAAAGTAGGGTGGAAAAAGGTTTTTTTAGGCCTAACAGTGAGGGAAACTAACTAAAAAAGGTCCTTTTGCCCTAAAAACCGAGGGAAAATCTTATTTAAACCCTGAAAGGGTTTCTCTAAGCCGAAAAATCGAGAAAAGCACCAAAAATTGGTAGAATAAGGATTTATCGAAAAACACTCTAAACCACAGTAAAATAGTAATCTAACCGAAGATAGTGAAAACTCGCAAAAATGCCGTAAAAAAGACGTTTTTTGGCCAAAAAACCATTTGTTATTCCATAAAATCAGGCTGAAAGGGTTTCTGTAGGCGGAAAAATTGTGGAGGACTCAAAACGTTGGGAGAAAAAGGTTTTTTTTTCGGCCTAACACCTTTGACGGTCTAACGATCTTTTTAATATTAAATAAGCAGGAAATCGGGAGTCGATTGGCCTAAATACGCCACGTGAACGTTCAACTATAGTCAAGTTTAATTTAGTTTCTGCTCCGAACAGTCCCATTGATTAAAAGCAGTTGATGCAAATCACCCGTTGTATGTATTTGCCATTTCGTATTCCGTTTTCGGAATTGAGCTGTTTACTTAAAGGGCCCCAAATTTTTTTCTCCTTTTTTTTTTATTCAAATATTAAAACAAGGTCATTACTCAATTCCTCCGTATTTCATTAATTTCATCTGGAAGCAATGGCCCGTTTTCGAAGATAAAAAAGAAAATTAGATTTTTAATTTATCGCCAGTTTTTTGGCTTTAAAAAATGTTTATTAAGAGGTGAGGATTAGGGTTTTAAAAGGCAAAAAGCGGCCCTCTTAGCGCTTTCAAAAATGATCCAAATTATGAATTTTTTAAAGTAATTTTGCCTATTTTTATTAACAAATGGTTAATGTTAAATTTTTGTTTTAGATGACTTTCAAATGGCTGTAAACTTAAAAATTCGCAAACAGGTAAGAAAATTCTTTTTTTAAAGTTTAAAAAAAATTAGGTATGCAAAAAAAAAGGTTAAAATGTTGAGCTTTGATTAGGCCCCGGTACTCTTCTTTTGACGAGTCCAGACGGCTCCTTTGGTAAAAAAGCCTTCTCTTTTCAAGTATATAATTTTCTCTCTTTATTGTCTTAAATGTTGGGGGAAAAAAATTAATTTTTTTCTCCGTTTTACCTTAACGAGATTTCAATTTACTTCTTCATTTTCGGCCTTAAAAAACCGTAAATCGTGTTCCCTCTTTCCAGAGCTCTTTCGGGTATTTACGGTCTACCACCAGCCGAATATGGTTCCTCATAATGGATTACGTGAGACCATCTTCGGCAATTCAATTATCCAGTGAGGAATTCGGCTATAAACAAATAAAAAACCGTTTTTTAATAAATAAAAAATGCTGACGTCATTGTTTTAAAAAAATTCTTTTATACAAAAACCTTTCGTGTAGATTGATAAAATCTGAAGATTTTATTTATGCAATAGAAGTTTCAGCGGGAAATGAGAAGTTTCAAGTTTTCCATAAACTTAGAATGTCAGTAAATAAAACGAACTTTTTCGTTTCATTTTATTTTTTTTTATCTTTTCCAGTATTTTACTTATCCGAAGGTGCTGGGTTTCAAATCGGATGATTTCGTAAGATTAAGTTTTCCGTCCAAAATTACAAAAACTGCCGAAAAATCGAATTTTTGTTCCGAAAAAGCGAGGATAAGGCCAAAAAATTTGCTAAAAAGGGGTTTTCAGGTCCTAAAACTGGGAATACTCCTCAAAATTTATTCAAAAAAGGGGTTTTTACTGTCAAATAGATAGAGAAATCATGTGAATTTGAGTTCCTTCGCCGAAAGAGCGAGGAAATCGCCTTAAATCGAAAAAATTTGTAAGATGGTGTTTTCCCCAAAACTATGAAAAACTTCCAAAAATTCGGATTTTTTTTTGGTCGAAAAACTGAGGAGGAGACCACTAATTTGCAAAAAAGGGGTTTTCTGGTCCTAAAATTGGGGAATACTCCTAAAAATTTGTTCAAAATGGGGTTTTTACTGTCAAATAGATGAGAAAAGCATGAAAATCTGGAGTTTCTTCGCCGAAAGAGCGCATAGGGATTTTTTTGTTCAAAAAAACTATTAAAAAAACTCCCAGAAATTCGGTTTTTTTGTTTTTTTTTTTTTTGGTCGAAAAACTGAGGAGGAGACCACTAATTTGCTAAAAGGGGTTTCCTGGTCGTAAAATTGGGGAAAACTCCTAAAAATTTTCTAAAAAAGGGGTTTTTACTGTCAAATAGATGGGAGAAGCATGAGAATCTGGAGTTTCTTCGCCGAAAGAGCGCATAGGGATTTTTTGTTCAAAAAAAACTATAAAAAACTCCCGAAAATTCGGTTTTTTTTTTTTTTTTGGTCGAAAAACTGAGGAGGAGACCACTAATTTGCTAAAAAGGGGTTTCCTGGTCGTAAAATTGGGGAAAACTCCTAAAATTTTCTCAGAAAAAGGGTTTTTACTGTCAAATTGATGGGAAAAGCATGGATCTGGCGTTTCTTCGCCGAAAGAGCGCTAGGGATTTTTCTTCCAAAAACTGAAAAACACCGAAAATTCGGTTTTTTTTTTTGGTCGAAAAACGAGGAGACCACTAATTTGCTAAAAAGGGGTTTCCTGGTCGTAAAATTGGGAAAACTCCTAAAAATTTTCTCAAAAAAGGGGTTTTTACTGTCAAATTAGATGGGAAAGCATGAGAATCTGGAGTTTCTTCGCCGAAAGAGCGCATAGGGATTTTTTGTTCAAAAAAACTATTAAAAAACTCCCGAAAATTCGGTTTTTTCGTTTTTTTTTGGTCGAAAAACTGAGGAGGAGACCACTAATTTGCTAAAAGGGGTTTCCTGGTCGTAAAATTGGGGAAAACTCCTAAAAATTTCTCAAAAAGGGTTTTTACTGTCAAATATGGAAAAGCATGAGGATCTGGAGTTTCTTCGCCGAAAGAGCGCTAGGGATTTTTTTCCAAAAAATGAAAAACCGAAAATTCGGTTTTTTTTTTGGTGAAAAACGAGAGACCAAATTTGCTAAAAGGGGTTTCCTAGTCGTAAAATTGGGGAAAACTCCTAAAAATTTTCTCAAAAAGGGGTTTTACTGTCAAATGATGGGAGAAGCATGAGAATCTGGAGTTTCTTCGCCGAAAGAGCGCATAGGGATTTTTTGTTCAAAAAAACTATTAAAAAACTCCCGAAAATTCGGTTTTTTCGTTTTTTTTTGGTCGAAAAACTGAGGAGGAGACCACTAATTTGCTAAAAAGGGGTTTCCTGGTCGTAAATTGGGGAAAACTCCTAAAAATTTTCTCAAAAAGGGATTTTTACTGTCAAATGATGGGAAAAGCTGAGAATCTGGCGTTTCTTCGCCGAAAGAGCGCTAGGGATTTTTTCCAAAAACTATGAAAAACACCGAAAATTCGGTTTTTTTTTTGGTCAAAAAAGAGACCACTAATTTGCTAAAAAGGGGTTTCCTGGTCTAAAATTGGGGAAACTCCTAAAAATTTTCTCAAAAAGGGGTTTTTACTGTCAAAATAGATGGAAAGCATGAGAATCTGGAGTTTCTTCGCCGAAAGAGCGAGGAAATCGCCTTAAATTCGAAAAAATTTGTAAAATAGGATTTTTTCCACCAAAAACTATGATAAACTCCCAAAAATTTGGATTTTTTTTTGGTCAAAAATCGAGAAGGCCGAAAAATTTGGTATAAAGGGGTTTTTTGGTCCAAAAACTGAGAAAAACTGAAAATCTGGTAAAAAAGTTTTCTCGTTTGAACAGATAGGCAAGAGAAGTTTAAAAATTGCAATAAACTTTAAATGTCTGGGAATTAAAATTTTTTTCGTTTTGTTTTTTTTTTTACTTCTTTTTATCTTTTCTAAATTTAACTTCTTACCAAATTGGAATAGCGGTGAAATAAAATTAGGGGGCCATAAAAGATTTTTTTTAAGGTTGAAAAAAAATCGGGGTTCCGACCATAAAATCTCCACGACTTCTAGATTTTACGACTTAATCGAAACTTTTTTCTGATTTTTCCATGTCAACTATAAAATTCGTTCAAGTGGATCGCAATTTTACAACCCTCGAAGATTGGATCGGTCAGTTTTTTAGATGGTAATTAAAGAAAAAATTTAATTATTGAAAAGTTGATCCTAGATTTACATAATCGTCGAATTGTTGACAAAGGTTTTTGATTGAAAAGATGAATTCGTTGTTAGGTAATGGAAAAATTGGAGCGAATCAACGACGCTCGGAAATCACCTGAGGCGGTAATTATTTCTAATTCAATTCACAATTCCCCTCTCGGGAATCAACGCGGACAAATTAAACCAACTTGATTCTTCGTAATGAATCATTTGATAAATTGATTTCTTGAGGCGTTGTCTGCCTTTCTCTTGTGACAACTTCGCGGGACTAATTTTCATTATGACGGGAGTGGTTAATTTTAAAATTAGCTTTATGATTTGACGTCACAAATTGCCCACTTTTTATACAAGAGCCAATGGCTACGGATTTCCGGGGAAAATATACTAAGAAATGACTCTAAAAATATCAAAAAGTTGTTTTTCAGCTAGAACACACAAGTTCGCAAAGAAATCGGGGAAAACCGAAAAAAATAAGGAGGTAGGTATTGAGCAAAAAAAAAAAAAAAAAAAAAAAAAATCCTTCAAAAGGAGTTTCCTCTTTCAAAATTGATAGGTAAAGCCAGAGAATCTGGAGTTTCTCCGCCAGAAGAGCGAGGAAATCGCCTTAAATCAAAAAATTGTGAAGAGTGAATATCTCCTTCTATAAAAATGAGGAAAACTCCCTAAAATCAGGATTTTTTTTTTACCCGAAAAACTGTGCAAAAGGCCAAAAAATTTGCTAAAAATGGGTTTTCAGGTCCTAAAACTGGGGAATACTCCTCAAAATTTGTTCAAAAAAAGGGGTTTTTGCTGTCAAAATAGATGGGGAAAGCATGAGAATCTGGAGTTTTTTCGCCGAAAGAGCGAGTAAATCGCCTTAAATCAAAAAAAATAGTAAGGTGGGAATTTTTTCTCCAAAACCTATGAAAAACTTCCGAAAATACGGATTTTTTTGGTCGAAAAACCGAGAAAGACCGCAAATTTGCTAAAAAGGGGTTTTCTGGTTCTAAAATTGCGGAATACTCCTAAAAATTTGTTCAAAAAATGGGTTTTTACTGTCAAAATAGATGGGAAAAGCATGAGAATCTGGAGTTTCTTCGCCGAAAGAGCGCATGGGGATTTTTCGTCCAAAAACTATGAAAAACTCCCGAAAATTCGGTTTTTTTTTTGTCGAAAAACTGAGGAGAAGACCAATAAATCGGAAACGGGGTTTCCTGGTCGTAAAACTGGAGAAAACTCCTAAAAATTTCTTAAAAAAAGGGGTTTTACTGTCAAAATAGATAAGGAAAGCTTGAGAATCTGGAGTTTCTTCGCCCAAGAGCGCTTAGGATTTTTCGTCCAAAAACTCCCGAAAATTCAGTTTTTTTTTTCTCTCTTTTTTTTCTTTTTTTTTTTGGTCGAAAAACCGAGAAGACCGCAAATTTGCTAAAAAGGGGTTTCCAGGTTCTAAAATTGGGGAATACTCCTAAAAATTTTCTCAAAAATGGTGTTTTGCTGTCAATTGTGAAGAGTGAATATCCCCTTCTATAAAAATGAGGAAAACTCCCTAAAATCAGGATTTTTTTTACCCGAAAAACTGTGCAAAAGGCCAAAAAATTTTGTTAAGGAAGTTTTCATTGGAAGCTCATCAAACTAGTACTTTTATATTTGCTGAAGCTTTTAAAATTCTGGAGATTCTTAACGTCAAAAAGAATTTTTTCTCCTTCCAATTTTGTCGCGTTTAAGCACGACTGGAACCGCGTGCGATTAATTAAATATCCGCCCGGTTATCTCGAATAATTTATCACCTAACTCAATTAATAACTCGCAGTTTCCCCTTCGGGCTCTAATAATGAGTCTTTAGAATGGGAAATGATTCATTCAACTCGAAGGTTCGCGTGGGTCGCCGGACTAGAAGCATGCCCACCAACGCTTTTTCTTTCAAGGTTATATCTAGAAGAGGTCTCATCTTCAATTATTGCTCTATTTCAAGAACAAAATTATTAGAAAGTCCCATAATTTAAAAGTTACATAAAAGCCTCTTTAGATTGTAAATAAAATCAAAATCCGTACCGTTCATTCCTTACCAAACACGGCGAACTACAAGTATTTAGGTACGTCAGGTTTACAGATTTACTACTAACTTGCCATTTTGCTAATTCGATTTAAATTTTTGTTTATTTATTTTAATATTATTCAATAAAAAGTTTACTTTCACTTTCATTATTTATTCACTCGTTAAAATTTTGAATGCTATAAATGAGATTTAAGGATTAGTTGTTATGATTCCCATAAACCTGGGACAATGGCGACAGTATTAGCTTTGTTCCGGTTTGAAACTCCTGGAGCATGCGCAAAAGGATTCGGACGTCAAATTTGACGTCAGATGACTTCAGAGAGTCAAGGAGATTCAAACCAGTTACAAACTGCTGGAACAAATATATTATCTCTTAACTGGGTTTTTTGAACGAAAAGCAGAACTGACTACCAGATTTTTTGGAGTTTTTCTCGGTTTTTAGGTAGAAACTCGATTTTCCAACTTTCGCCAAAGGCTGGGAACTTCGTTTTTACTCGGTTTTTGGCCTAGAAAAATCCATATTTTCCAGGGCTTTCACGGAAAAACCTTTTGGTGAAAAAACCCCAAATTCTCGGGCTTTCCCTATACATTTTGAATGAAAAAACCCTTGTTGACCGGATTCCTCAATTTTTGAACACGGAAACCTCCTTTCAAGAGAAGGAACATTATAGGAGGGGGAGTATTAAGGAGGGGAAGTATAATGGAAGGAGGTTCAAGGAGGAGGAATTTCCAGGAGGGGTAAGTGCAAAGGAGAGGAAGAACGTTTTAGTAAATTAAAAGTACTAGTTTGAAGAGCTTCCAACGAAAGCTTCCTTTAAGAGAAGAAACAATATAGGAGGGGGAGTATTAAGGGGGGAAGTATAAAGGAGGGGGAGTATAAAGGGGGGGGAGGGAAGTATAAAGGGGGGAGTATTAAGGGGGGAAGTATAAAGGAGGGGGAGTATTAAGGGGGGAAGTATAAAGGAGGGGGAGTATTAAGGGGGAAGTATAAAGGAGGGGGAGTATTAAGGGGGGAAGTATAAAGGAGGGGGAGTATTAAGGGGGGAAGTATAAAGGAGGGGAGTATTAAGGGGGAAGTATAAAGGAGGGGGAGTATTAAGGGGGGAAGTATAAAGGAGGGGGAGTATTAAGGGGGAAGTATAAAGGAGGGGAGTATTAAGGGGGAAGTATAAAGGAGGGGGAGTATTAAGGGGGGAAGTATAAAGGAGGGGAAGTTTTAGGCCGGCCGGTTAAGATCGATATTCCATTTGACCCTCCGGGGTCTTTAGACCCCTCCCCAAAAACCCGACGTGGAGGTATGGACGAAGGAAATCTGAAGCCTTCTGACGTCAAATTTGACGTAAAAATCCTTCTGCGCATGCTCAGGAGTTTCAAACCTGTTTGAACAAAGCTTCAAGTTGAAATAATTTCTTTTAAGTTTTTATATGGATTATTGCGAGGTGATAGAATTTGTAATCGTATTGCCTAACCGGAGAATCCTTCGATAAGTCTAATTATTCCGAAACTGGGATAATTATAGATAATGGATTCACGATGATGTACGTGAGGTGAGTTCGGAATGTGTCAAAAGCCTATTTTAAACAGAAATTACGGCATTGAAATTTGCAAAACCGGTGGAAGATTTTTTTTTTCTCCTGAAGGCTTCTTCGAACGGAATGAGACTTCTAGAAAGGGGCGATTAAAATAGTTTTCTCCTTTGACAATCCGAGCGTCTTAAAGTCCTTCTGCATAATGCCGGAGACAATTGCTCCTCTCCGTGACAATAGTGACACACCTTGACATTAGGAAACCTCCGACTTGTTTTTTTTTGTTCAAAGATTGCCGACATCTTTTTGCAATTAAAAAACTTTATTATTTTTAAAAAGATTGATGTCCCCTTGACTCATTAGTCATCTTGCGTTTCGTAATTTTTTTTCCACCCGATTGCAAGGTGCACTCAAGCAGGAATGCAACTTAACTCATTAGTCTTTAAGTGAAACGGAATCTTCTGATTAATTACTATTTTTACTGGTTGTTTTTAGGATTTAAAAGAAGAACTAATTTGAAAGTTTTGTTTTGATTCTCAATTGTCCTCTGTATAAATAGAGTGAAAGCGATTTCTGGCCGCTACCAAAAGCGGAGCTATCACCTTAATGAGGTCCATTTGGTTAAAAACCTTTGTAATCTCCGCTGACCTAATGAAAGTCTACGGAAGTCCTAATCATTGAATAGAAACAGATGCGAAAAAGGCGTCTTTTAGAAATTTTCTTTTCAACCCATTAATAGCGTAATCTTAAAACTATGCCCGATTTTTTTGGAGTTTTCCGGCCGGAAAATTCTTTTTAAACTGAATTTTGGAAGTTTTCCTTATTTTTTTACGTAGGAACCCTCTTTTCTTGGTTAGGCGATTTCCTCGCTCATTCGGCCGAGAAACTCCCTTTTGACTCCTTAAATTTTAAGTTTTTGATCTTTCGAATTTACTACCGGTTTTTCCGGAGTGTTTTCCGAGTTTTTGAACCAAGAATTCACGTTTACAAACTTTTCTGGGGTTTCATCGTCCTTCAAGCCTCAAAAACTCGATTTTTGAGAGTTTTCCGTAAGTTTCATGACGTAGAAACCCTTTTTCCTTGATTTTAGGAACTTTCCCCGCTCATTCAGCCGGAAAACTCAGTTTTCCTCAGGTGAAGCGCTTTTTTTTTTTTTCCATGCGATTTTTTTTGCAATTTCCTCGCTCATTTTGCCGAAAAACGCCAAAAAAAAAAAACTCCCTTCTTTCCACTTTTTAGGCTTTTTTATTTTATTTATTTATACCAATTGCCCCCTTTTATGGCTTTTCCTCGTCCTTCAAAGCTCGAAACCTTGAGTGTCGACAATGCGGTTCGCCATAATGCATTTGACCATAAAATAGCAGAAATCGCGAGTTACCGATCACCATAAAGTTTGCGCGGTGGAACAGAAAGCTGTACATTTAGATCAGCTGGATGCAATAGTTTTGCCTATAAAATCTAGAGAAAACAATTTTTTCCCTCTACATTTAGATCAGCTGGATGCAATAGTTTTTCTATAAAATCGAGAGGAAACAATTTTTTTACCTTTTTTTCCAAGAAAACAATTTTTTAAAAATAAAATCAGGCCATAAAGTTTAGAGAAAGCAATTTTTTACAACTTTTCCCTGTACATTTAGATCAGCTGGATGCAATAGTTTTTCTATAAATCGAGAGGAAACAATTTTTTCACCATTTTTTCCAAGAAAACAATTTTTTAAAAATAAATTCAGGCCATAAAGTTGGCGCGGTGGAACAAGAAAGCTGTACATTTAGATCAGCTGGATGCAATAGTTTGCCTATAAAATCTAGAGAAAACAATTTTTACAACTTTTTCCTGTACATTTAGATCAGCTGGATGCAATAGTTTTTCTATAAAATCGAGAGGAAACAATTTTTTTACCATTTTTTCCAAGAAAACAATTTTTTAAAAATAAATTCAGGACATAAAGTTTGCGCGGTGGAACAAGAAAGCTGTACATTTAGATCAGCTGGATCCAATAGTTTTGCCTATAAAATCTAGAGAAAACAATTTTTTACAATTTTTCTGTACATTTAGATCAGCTGGATCCAATGTTTTGCCTATAAAATCTAGAGAAAACAATTTTTTACAATTTTTTCCTGTACATTTAGATCAGCTGGATGCAATAGTTTTGCCTATAAAATCTAGAGAAAACAATTTTTTCCTGTACCTACATTTAGATCAGCTGGATGCAATAGTTTTGCCTATACAATCTAGAGAAAACAATTTTTTCTTGTACCTACATTTAGATCAGCTGGATGCAATAGTTTTGCCTATAAAATTAAGAGAAAACAATTTTTCAAAAATAAATTCAGGCCATAAAATTTGCGCGGTGGAGCAAGAAAGCTGTACATTTAGATCAGCTGGATGCAATAGTTTTGCCTATAAAATCATAATATTCGTCGATTTCAACCTTTCATAATGGAGATACGCATTACATTAATTGTAATCATAATAATTTTGCAAAAATTCATAAAAACATAAAATTATGACCTTAAATTCAGTTGGTAATGGTCAGCCGGGTTTAGTTATCTCTTTTAAAAAATTAGTCGGGTTTAAAAAAGGCCGCAACACCCGACTAATTTTTTAAAGAGATTATGACCTTATTTAATTTTAATTCAGAAACATTTTACAGCGTCATAAACTTGGAAAAAGCCTTTGTATTAATTAAATATGAGATTAAAAATATATTGTTGATTATAAAGTTGAGCGTTCGAGTTTTCAAAACTAGTTTATTCTATGTTATAATTAAAATCATATAATTAGTTTACTTTGCGTCTAAACCAAGAAGTTAATGGGTCGTTATGGAAGGATAATAGTTGCGCTAACGAGAATGCGAAGGTCGGGGTTTTTTACGAGACAAAAATATTAGGTTGGGGAAATTCTTTTTGTTGTTTAATTATTCTCTAATGAGAGATTGTAAAGTAGATCGAAGGGTACGCGGTTTTGGTAAAAAGGGAAGGCGTGTCGCATGATTTCACCGCGGCGGGACACGAGACGAGCGTGGGCCGCGCGAACCCCAAGAAGGCGAAGAAGAGAAGAAGGAAAAAAAAGAGAAGAAGAGGAAGTGAAGAATGGGTTCACACGAGGTACAGTCGCGATGGGGTGCGGCACCTGTTCCCTCGACTGTACGTTTTTTGAACCGGTTCTTACTTAACTAATCTCCCACCATTCGGCCGTCTCTTCTTGTTGTTACACTGTTCGCTATGTAAAATACGTAATATTCACCTGTTCGATTATAGTAGGGAAGTTGGCAGGGGGAGAGAAGTAGCCCAGGGCACTTCCAACATAAAAAAATCTTACATTTCAACTCGAAGAAACTAAATGCAAATTAAGCCGCACACTGTAGAATATTGAAAGCATCGTCTCAAAAGTCTTCATTAATGTAGAAAGGTGTGCCAACCTCAAATTGAACCATTTTGAGATGATTTTCTTCTTTTCCTTCAACTATCGACCTTCGCCAGGCTATCATACTTCTGGAAAGCTAGAGAACCCTGACCACTGACCCACGAAGGCCGGAATAGAACCATTGTTGGGCCTTCAGCTCTTTTTCTTCTTCTAAAATCCTTCAACTATGGACTAGCATTTGCTAGGCTGTGATACTTCTGGAAAAGATTCTTCTACCGAAGATTTTACTCACTTTTGCCAACTGCGGAATCCGGTTTCTTACTCACTGTTGCCAACCATCGTTTTCAAAGGTCTTCTGTCCTAGTCTATCGTTCGAAAAAAACATTTCAACGGACTTTTAAGCTTTTTTTTCCGCAACGTTGCCAACCCACGCACGAAATAAAAATTTCTTCAGGTGGCAGTATCCACGGCTTCCACCATTTTACTAATTTAGGAGGGAAATTTTGAAGATATGATAGACGGACGATTCCCCCCGTTTTTCCTCACCTGAGCGACAATTTTTGAGGAGTTCAAAAATGATGGTTTTCAGCAAATGGAAGAAAAATAAGTTTTGGAAGAAGAAATCAAACACCCTGACCACTGATCCACGGAGGCCGGAATAGAACCATTTTTGGGCCAATAACCTTTCAGCTATTTTTCTTCTTCTAAAATCCTTCAACTATGGACTAGCATTTGCCAGGCTGTGATACTTCCGGAAAAAATTCTTCTACCGAAGACTTTAACTCCCGGTAATGAAACACCCTGACCACTGACCCACGGAGGCCGGAATAGAATTTTTGGGCCAATAAACCTTCAGCTCTTTTCTTCTTCTAAATCCTTCAACTATGGACTAACATTTGACTTCCGGAAAAAAAATTCTTCTACCGAAAATTTAACCCAACACCCTGACCACTGACCCACGGAGGCCGGAATAGAACCATCTTTTAGCCAATGCTTTTTCTTATTTTCTTAAAATATGGACTATGCTAGAAAGAAGCCTATCCCGAATGAAAAAAAACTTCTACCAAAAGTCCTGACCACTGACCCACGTTTTTTATCCAGTAAGGTGATAATTTATGAGCTCGTGATTTCGGTTCGCCCAATGAAGCTTATCTTTCATTGTCCGCATTTCGTGTTTTTCGGGGTGAGTGAAAACTGGCGGAAAAAAAAATTAGCGTGGGGTATTTAGGATGTTTATCTTGTGTTGTGGGTCGCGGTCTATAGCGGCTAACGAGTAGCCTCAATTGTTTGAATTTGGATGTGTAGCTTTTAATGAGCTTCAGTAAATTTACCATGCGTGGGTTACCGGCTCCAGTTTTCACCCTTCCATAGGGGAAAAAAATACGCGGAAGAAGTAAAAAGACGCGAATAAATTAAGATCCGCATCTTATGTGCAGAACTTGGGGAAACATGAAAAAACACTCCTTTCATGGAAGTTGTTGTTTTCTCTGACAGGGTCGATTCCAATTTAGACGAATTCGGAGATAAAGATTTTGGACCAATCAATTGGGCTCTAAAAAAAAGTCAATTTCTGACTTCAAGGACCGGTAACGTCGTTATGGAAGAAAGAGGGAAAAAAAATCCTCTTATTTTGTTGCTTTTCCACAATATAAAACATCCTTTCAAATGGCTAAAATTGGCTCATCCTCCATTGTCTAGGGCAAATTATTACGTCGGAGGCCTCGTGATTGCTTTGAATACCAGAAAACAAAGTCCTCAGTGGAACATTTGTGACTATCAATGGAATCGTGACTGCGGTACAATTGGCTTATTGGAATTCTTCCCGGTAGGAGATTCTCAAGGGGAACATTAGCCAATTTTGACGTATCCAAACTGGAATAGTAAAGAAATCTAGGATCAAAAGATGAGAAAACTTTCTTAGCTCGAGGCTAATTTACTCTCCTTATAAAAAAGTTGGAAGAATTTGTCTTCTTAACCGCGCCTAATTTTTTTCTCTCTCACAACGTGTCTAGAATAATTATAACCCGAAAAATCTAGGACAATCTCAAAACAGTATATTTGAATCAAGTTTGTCATACGAAGAACAAACCGGTTTTTAAAAAAGGTTGCCTTTTCTCTCTTCCTTAATTGACTTCACCAACGCGATTACCCACATGAATATAATAATGCTTTTTGTGTATTATAAAAGGGATAATTAAAACATCCGGAAAGAATTATGTCCCGGTCGCCCTTGTGATATCTTTGTTTTTGGGCGGAGTCTATTTCGACCATTCATCACCAACGCCCCTGAAGATCTTTTATATTTACAGTATATTTAACAAGTTCGTGAGAATATATTGGGGCGCAGCAGGGTGACTTCTTTTTTTATCTAACAAGAATTTCCGGATCGTGTCTTACGAAATGTTGAAACCTCCGAGTGTGAACTTGACAGCGGAAATGATTCAACCTCTTTCTATTCTTCGCAAATTACGATCCCTTAATCATCTGAGCCTCTAATAAATTCAAGACCAACCTAAGTTTTAACACCTTCCAATTATTGACTCACAAAACCCTGTTATATTTTGAAAAAATCCTTTCATCTGCTCAATCGAAAATTTACGAGATTTTCCTAGGAGAAACGCACTATACTCCTAGGGCGTCAAATTCAAATGATTTTAGGAGAAAAACGCCCCGAATTTTGGTAATAATGGTGTTTTTTGGGAGATCCAATGGCTGAATAGTTTATGGTGAGATGTTTTATGTTGAATTGCATTATGGTGAACATAATGAAGTTAAAAAATGTTTCTAAGGAAGTTAAAAATATCTCGGAAAATACAGTTGGGAAATTTTCGAGATGTCCTCTCCCGTTCAGTGTGGCTTGGCTGGGCGAAGACTTCATTTTTTCTACCTTGATTTTTGGAAGAAAAATTATTAATTGTGCTTGTGGTCATAAAGGTTGTACGGAGGATCAAGAAAGCTGTACATTTAGATCAGCTGGATGCAATAGTTTTGCCTATAAAATCTAGAGAAAAACAATTTTTTTACAATTTTTTCCAACTTTGAGGAAGTTTCCGTCGGTCAGTCCAGCATTTCTACTTTCTACGAATAAAATGGGTTCGGCTCTTCTTTATAAAAGAGGATTTTGTACGTATTTTTCCATTCATGTTTATTTAATGTCCCCAGATCAAAGGGATAGCGGAGCACAATCGGAAGATTGAGACGTGAAAAACCTGTTTACACTCATACTGTCGACCATCATTTCCTCTGTTTAAATTACACCTCTTTTTAGTCTTAATAATTTAAATAATTCGCCCTTTTTTCCCTAAAATTTAAAAGTTAATTCAAATTTTCTTAAACAAATGAATATTGTCTGGAATAAATTTAAATAAATTTTCAGGTGAGAAAGGGACATCAAGATAAAAATATATTTTTTTTCTGTCCTCTACTTTGATAGATCGTCGGCGAAGCTCGCTTTATTTTTTTTCCATTACTTCTTTTATATTTTGCGATGTCAAAAAAAATTGTTTATTTATTTAGAGATCTCGCACTTGAGGATTATGGCCCGCAGAAAATATAAATTTTAATTTATAACATGTGAAAACCGGACAGGTTGTAAATTAAAAATTTGTTCATTCTTGAGAAATAACTTTAAAATGACAATAGAAAAAATTTCATCCGCATGCGGGCTGACAAATAGGATGGGCCAAACTCTCTTTTTCTTAATTTATGTTCGTAGATGAAACCCGACAAAAAAAAACCCCGAATGATCATGAACTCGTTGAGTTAAATCTCATGAATATTTAGCCAGATTAATTTGTGAAGAGGCGATTCGGATCGCCCACCGATTAAGATCGCCCCCCACCTGTGACGTCATTTTGTTTAAATTATAATAAGTGTAATGCCCCCGGGTTAAGAAAATTTTAAATGCGAGTCCCTACCTATAAATACTGTACGCCCATCGTGGCAATAAAAAAAAAAATTCTGTTGTATCTCTAATCTTCACTCCAGGGCTTTGAATATCTACAATATTATTAAAGTTAATAAAATGCTCAATTTGTCGTGCGAATCCGAAGATTCAAAGTCAAAGCCGCCAGGGTATCACAATAACTTCTCTTTGAAGCCCTATTTCTCGCCTACTTTCTTGAAATATGATCTAGTCGTGTGGAACGCCATATTTTAGTTTTCTAACGGTCTATAAAATGACCTGCACAATATGAATATCAACTTTAATCGTTTATCCGACGTTAATTAATAATTGTTCAGAGACAGACTTTAATTACACGAGATATCTAGCAAGTTTAAATTTTAGCCCAATTAAAATCTCCTTCTGAAGTTGTTCGAGATGTAATAAAACGCCACATCGTTTTTTTTTTCGTCCCCCGACCTCATCCCATCGTTTCTTTTATGTTTTATGTCAGCTTTAAATTTTGCAAGGTGCATTTACGATGATCATTAGGGGTATAATAATTTCAAACATGAATTACCGAACAATGAAAACTTTTAATGATAAACTATTGTAAGGTTTTATACTTAATTTAAAAGGTATTTTTAGAATCTTGGTAAAAAAATTTTACTTAATCATCATTCTAGAGAAATTTTAGAGATTGCGAAGTCATTGCCTCAAAAACACACTTCTTAACAGATTTTCGGGCGTTTTTACACAGTTTTACTGGATGAACACACATTTTTAACGTATTTGATGCCTAAAACACCTTTTTACGGGATTTTCAGACATTTTTTCGGTCATTCAACCGACAAAAACCCTTTATAAGGAACCCCACAACTTTACATTATTAAAACCAACACTTTTTACCCAATTTTTTTGGGCGTTTTACACAGTTTTACTAGATGAAACCCCCTTTTTTAACGTATTTGCTGCCTAAACACCTTTTTACGGGATTTTCTAACATTTTTTCGGTCATTCAACCGACAAAAACCCTTTTATAGAACCCCACAACTTGTTATTATTTAAAAAAAACACTTTTTACCAATTTTTTGGGCGTTTTTACACAGTTTTACTAGCTGAAACACCATTTTTAACGTATTTGCAGCTTTAAACACCTTTTTTACGTGATTTTCAGATTTTTTCGGTCATTCAACCGACAAAAACCCTTTTTAAACGAACCCACAACTTTATTATTTAAAAAAAAAACACTTCGTACCAGATTTTCGGGCGTTTTTACACAGTTTTTACTAGATGAAACACCATTTTTAACGTATTTGCAGCCTTAAACACCTTTTTTTCAGGATTTTCAGACATTTTTCGGTCTTTCTACCGACAAAAACCCTTTTTAAACGAACCCCACAACTTTATTATTTAAAAAAAACACCCTTGTACCAGATTTTCGGGCGTTTTTACACCGTTTTTTACGAGATGAAACACCCATTTTGAAACGTATTTGCTGCCTAAAACACCTTTTTTGCGGGATTTTCAGACATTTTTTCGGTCATTCAACCGACAAAAACCCTTTTATAGCGAACCCCACAACTTTATTATTTAAAAAAACGCACTTTTTACCAAATTTTCGGCCGTTTTACACAGTTTTACTAGATGAAACACCCTTTTATATCGTATTTGTAGCCTTAAACACCTTTTTTACGGGATTTCAGACATTTTTTCGGTAATTCAACCGACAAAAACCCTTTTTAAACGAACCCCACAACTTTATTATTTAAAAAAAACCCATTGTACCAGATTTCGGGCGTTTTTACACAGTTTTACTAGATAAAACACCCATTTTGTATCGTATTCGCTGCCTTAAACACCTTTTTTCAGGATTTTCAAACATTTTTTCGGTCTTTCAACCGACAAAAATCCGTTTTAAACGAACCCCACAACTTCATTATTTAAAAAAAAACACCCTTTGTACCAGATTTTCGGGCGTTTTTACACAGTTTTTACCAGATGAAACACCCTTTTTTTAGTACATGAAGCCTTTCGGGTGTTTCACACTGTTTTTACTAGATGAAACACCATTTTTAACGTATTTGCTGCATAAAACACCTTTTTTACGGGATTTTCAGACATTTTTTCGGTCATTCAACCGACAAAACCCGTTTATAACGAACCCCACAACTTTATTATTTAAAAAAAAAACTCTTTTTATCCAATTTTTGGGCGTTTTTATACAGTTTTTACGAGATGAACACCTATTTTGAAACGTATTTGCTGGCTTAAACACCTTTTTTACGGGATTTTCAGACATTTTGTCGGTCAAAACCGACAAAAACCCTTTTTTTGTCGAATTCAACAGTCTTTGGTTTAAAAAAACATCCTTTTTACCCGATTTTTGGGCGTTTTTCACCAGATTTTTGTCCATTAAACACCAATTTTAACCTATTTGCAACCTCCCCTAATAAACCCCCTTTTTTAGGCCTCTTCTGTCGTTTATCTTAGTTTTTTAAATTAAATCCTCCATAAAATCGGGGTTTTTTTTAAATTCCTTTCTAACCTGATTTTACAGCGTTTTTGTTCAATAATCGCCCTTTTTTAATAGTTTTTTGGGTGTTTTTCTCAGTTTTTCTGTCTAAAAAACCATCAAAAGGAGTGTTTTCACGTCTTTTGACCCAAAAACATTTTTAACTGCTGATCTGGGGATTCTTCCCTTAAATAGAAGTTTTTTTTTTTCGAATTCATAAAAGGTGAGACTGATGGATCACTTATGCCGAGAAATATAACAAAGACTTAAAACCTACAATTTCTATTCGATATATCATTCATGCGGGTAGATAAAGTGAAAAAAATGGTGGCGAAACCGTTTTCACCGTTTGTTTATGCGTAAAAATTTAAATATAGAGATTCCGACCGTAATATTATTCCCTACTCGAGAAAAAAAGGTCGCCCTTTTCTTTTTTCTAGAAAACCTTACCTAATTACTTTCCGGTAGATACCGAGTGTTGACTTATCTCTTTGTATTTGCATCTTTGGAATTTCTAAAGTTTCACCGAAGGACACTTTCCAAGATCGGAAGAAGCCTCACGTGGATTATCGATTCGAGAGAAAATACGTCCTCTTTTGACCTTTCTTCGGATAATAACATTTATTACGGGATGTAAATTCGTCGTGACAAAAGCCCAAAGTGAAAAGCCTTCAGTATCGGTTTTCACTTCATATATTCCGCATTTCTTTATTTCCTTCTCAGAAAATTCGATCACTTGGATTTTGAGGGTCCTTTTAGATGCTATTAATGTTCTTCGGTAAAATAAAAGGGAACCCTCTTATGTAGGAATTTTTCCTTCATTTAGAATTTAATATCCGCAATCTTGATCCTTCGGATATTGCTTGTCAATCGAGGGAACTTAAGAATTTTTTTTAAATCGTAGGAAAATCGTTTTCTACGTTGTTTTTCGTTCTTCGTCGCCTTTGACAGAATTAAGTTCAATTTGAAACCTGTTCATAAAGTAGCTTATAAAGAGTTGCGAAGGTAACCTTCTCGAAAGAAACTTTATAGCCGTTTCTCTTGTAATTACAAGGTAATGACGCGAAGGAGTAACCATTTCTTGAATACTAATAAGTCTTCTAACACCGTCGCTTTTTGGGTCTCAATTAAAGATTTCGGAAGTTTCACTCCTTCCTAGGTTGTTAACAGTGCAATTATTCTTTTACCGTGATGGCTACAATCTTAGCTCATAAAAAAAATTGGGTGTGCTGTTTATCGAGGATCTTCCAGGTAGTTCTCCATGAAGAGTAAGACCCTTTTTGGGCGTCCAGTAAAAACACTCTTTCACGATTTTTAAAAGCGTTTCTTCAGAATTTGTGCCAAGAAACACCCTTTTTTGGGAACGTTTTTTGTACAAAAGGAACGATTTTACAAGAGTTTCTGAGTGCTTTTTCGCCTCCGTTCTATCAAAAACACCTTTTTCACAGGATGTTTGGAGAGTTTTCCTGGGTTTTGCTAACTTTAAACACTATTTCTTCCTAGAAACTCTTTTATGGGCATTTTCCGCGGCGTTTCTACTAACAAGACCATTTTATGGGTCTTCGTTGGTGTTTCTGCCATTAAACACCTAATAAGACCCTTTTTACAGGGTCTTCCTTGGTGTTTCTGTCATTAAACACTAATTAAGACCCTTTTTACTGGGTCTTCCTTGGTGTTTCTGCCATTAAACACCTAATAAGACCCTTTTTACTGGGTCTTCCTTGGTGTTTCTGCCATTAAACACCTAATGAAGACCCTTTTACTGGGTCTTCCTTGGTGTTTCTGCCATTAAACACCTAATAAGACCCTTTTTACTATGTCTTCCTTGGTGTTTCTGCCTTTAACACGTAATAAGACCCTTTTTACTGGGTCTTCCTTGGTGTTTCTGCCATTAAACACCTAATAAGACCCTTTTTACTATGTCTTCCTTGGTGTTTCTGCCATTAAACACCTAATAAGACCCTTTTACTATGTCTTCCTTGGTGTTTCTGCCATTAAACACCTAATTAAGACCCTTTTTACTGGGTCTTCCTTGGTGTTTCTGCCATTAAACACCTAATAAGACCCTTTTTACTGGGAATACTTAACCCCCCTTATACAGAGCAATACTTAAGGAGATATGAGGGTTCTTAAGTGAGTTGCTTTGCAAATTTTTCGTTGTGAGCAACGGTTTTCGGTTTTTCCCTTCTATCTCGGAAACTGTTGCTCAAAACGAAAAAATATCCTAAGTAAAAGTTGTAGGTATAAAGATTTCCTACAAAAATTTTTTATTCGTTATTTGCGTAAGAGCAATATTTAAGGAGTTATGAGGTTAAAACTAATAATCCTACAGAGCCTGTCTGAAAACTTAAAACCTTCATATCTCCTAAAATATTGCTCTGACGGAAAAAACCAAATATTTTATGTAGTAAATTTCCGTAGCTACAACTTTTACTTAGGACAATTTTTCGTTTGAGCGACGGTTTCCATGATAGAAGGGAAAAAACCGAAAACCGTTGCTCACAACGAAATATGTACAAAGCAACCAACTTAAAACCCTCATATAAACAAATTCCTGTTCTTATTTTAAGGAAATCCTCTTTTGGAAAGGAGCAAGGTTATGTTTTAACCTTGAACTTGCTACACCAATTAGAACAGAGAGAATGAAATAGTAAAATATGATGGAACATCCTTTCTAAATTGGCTTGAAGTCACGATCGGTAAAATGTAAATTCACGGATCATCAGTCCATGTATCATCTCGAATTCACACCGATTCTTTCAATACATCATTTCAGTCAATTGGGGATGGTTTACTACTAATAAGGGAATTTGTCATGATAAGAACGTTCTCTCTGCTTTGGTTTATTTGGATTGAACACACAAAAAGTCATCCCTTTTCACAAGGCTCATTCTTATTCATCGCCACCTTCCGCAGTACTCAGGGATGTAAATTATAAAAGAAACGTCGTTATCCTCTCTAGGTGGGTGTGTGCCTTCAAGTTTTAGTATTCGGGAGTTGTCCATGATATACCGCCAAGAGTGCAGTGAAAGAGCGCGAATGCGAAATCGAGCTTGTTCTCCGGTTGATAGTCCTTAATTGAATTGTGCGCCTTGAATATTTAACTAACATATTTTCAAGTCACGAATTTTAGAAAAAAATTAATTGTCGACTTTTTAGAGAATCTTTTTATGGCGTTGCCGCTTTGTACAATTAGGCCTCGAAGGTTTAACCGAATCACTTAGGATTTACACCCTTGTAGACCTTGTAGTCGCGTCTTTTTAGCCTTTTTTTTAAGACTCTCACGGGCCTCGACTTTATAAGCCATTTCTATGTTAACTCTGGATTAAAAAAACCTTCCAGACTTTTGATTTAAATAAGTTTTCTTAAAAATATACAAAAAGAAAAACTGCCACTCCTGAGAATTAAAAAAAATTAATAGATTCTATATAGTGGAAAAAACCAAAATTTATTGCCCAGGATTAGCCTGAAGACTTTTTTTTTTAAATTTTGCAAACAGGTTTTTGAAACTTTCTCTTGATATTTTGAGATTTTTCCTGTTCATTTTATACAAAATTTTCTGCCGTAAACTGCAGAATAGACACAGCGGACGTTTACAGCCTTGTGGTTAACTACGGGATCTATGGAAGCAGAGAACGGATTGTTTTATTTCTACGGCCGTTTCAGATTCTTTGACCATTGTCCCGTGTAAAGTATCGCAAATTCAATTTGCACGCTACACTCGGATTTTTTTACGGTTTAAAAAGCCCGAGATGGATTCTCTTTCCGTTATCGTAACAGTATTTCACATGGTGTGTACAAAAAGAGAATGGAAAACGCCTAAAAAAGGTGTTTAGAGGTAGAAAAACTAAGTAAAAGTTGTAGCTACGGAAATTTACTACATAAAATAACTTATTGGTTTTTTCCGTCAGAGCAATATTTTAGGAGATATGAAGGTTTTAAGTTTTCAGACAGGCTCTGTAGGATTATTAGTTTTAACCTCATAACTCCTTAAATATTGCTCTTACGCAATAATGAATAAAAAAAGTTTTGTAGGAAATCTTTGTACCTACAACTTTACTTAGGACATTTTTTCGTTTTGAGCGACAGTTTCCGAGATAGAAGGGAAAAAACCGAAAACCGTTGCTACAACGAAAAATTTGCAAAGCAACTCACTTAAGAACCCTCATATCTCCTTAAGTATAGCTCTGACAAAAAAACCAATGAGGTCTTTTTTGTAGGAAATTTCCGTAGCTACGACTTTTACTTAAGGACGTTTTTTGCTTTGAGCGACGGTTTCCGAGATAGAAGGGAAAAACCGAAAACCGTTGTTAACAACGAAAAATTTGCAAAGCAACCAACTTAAATACTTCCATCTCCTAAAGTATTGCTCTGACGGAAAAAAACTAATAAGATATTTTATGTAGTAAATTTAGTATACTTTTACTTAGGACATTTTTTCGTTTTGAGCGACGGTGTCCGAGAGAAGGGAAAAACCGAAAAATTTGCAAAGCAACTCACTTAAAAACCATCATACCTCCTTAAATCTAGAGATTTCATACTTCCACAGGCGAGAGGGTCCCTTGGGACTTTTACCTAGTAGGGAATGTGTGGTTTCTTTGGAAAGGATGTATCTTCGAGATTTTCGAGGCCCTCTAATTATCCGATTCCTTATCGGAGTGCATTAACGAAAGCGTTAATCGACATCATTAGGGTTATCCTGTGTGGGCAAGTTTCCAATTGGTTGACGACAAAACGCCTTTTTCAGACTCGTAATGGAGACATTGAGGAGATTGTGGAAGCGATAGGGCATTAATACGGAGCCGCCTTTGAGCTCTTTGGCGTGAGGCGGGAAACCGTTTGATTTTCAAATCGTTAAACGTTTTCGATTTTAACTTGACGCCTTATTTAGGGACGGGGAAACGTTTTCGTCGCAAGTTTTCTCGGCACGTCTCGCTCGGGGGGACAAATTGTCGATGCGGCCTACCTCCTCTGATCCAATCCGAAATTTACATCGCATTCAGTTTGATGTTCTCATTATGTGATTATGCGGACGAAAAAAGAAAATTGCTCAAACTTCTTTAGACTTTATAATTATTGAATTTAGATGTTCTGACGTTTGTCATCACTTTTTAATCTTCCTCAAAAGAGATTGGCTCTGGAGTTGACAAGAGGCCCAGGGGTGACAAAAAAACTTCTCGCCTTTCGGAATTTTTCATTCACCCAAGAAACATCAAGATTTCCAGGCGTTTGAACATTTTTCTGCCTAAAAACGCTACAAAAAGGCGTTTTGAGTGTCTCATGTTCAAAAAAACACCCTTATACCAGAATTTTGGCCTTTTTTCGAGCTTTTCTGCCGATAAACTTCCATTGGTGGGCGTTTTTCTCAGTTTTCTGCCAAAATGCCCTGAAAGAGCGATTTTAAAACACCCTTTTTAAATAGGGATTTTCAGACGTTTTCTAAGCCCAGGGTTTTTTGTAAATAAACGCCCTTTCTGAGCGTTTTCCTCAGCTTTTACCTAAATGAAGGCTTTTTACTATATTTTCAGGCGTTTTTGTGCTTTTGGTAGAGAATCACCATTTTTGAGCGTTTTTCCTCATTTTTATCCCAAGAAAAGGCCTTTTTTGCAACATTTTCAGGTGTTTTTCCGGTTTTGTGTCAAAAACACCCTTTTTACAGTTTTTTTCTGCCTTAAAAGGCCATCAAAAGCGTTTTGGGCTAACCCTAGCTTTTTGTTGAGAATCACCTTTTCTGAGCGTTTTCCTCAGTTTTTACCAAAAGAAGGCCGTTTGGCAACATTTTCTGGCGTTTTTCAGTTTGTGTTAAAAAAAAAACACCCTTTTACAGGTTTTTCTGCCTTAAAAGGCCATGGGAGTCATTTTGGGTCAACACTTTTTGTTGAGAATCCAGTTTTGAGCATTTTCCTCAGTTTTACCCAAAAAAGGCATTTTTGCAAGATTTTCAGGCGTTTTTTCCGGTTTTATGCCAAAAACACTCTTTTTACAGGCCTTTTTCTGCCTTAAAAGGCCATCAAAGTGCGTTTGGGCTAACCATAGGGGCTTTTGTGAGAATCACCATTTTTGAGCGTTTTCCTCAGTTTTTTACCGAAAATAAGGCCTCTTTTGGAAACATTTTCAGCGTTTTCCAGTTGTGTCTAAAAAAATACGCTTTTTGCAGGTTTTTTCTGCCATAAAAGGCCATCAAAAGCGTTTGGGATAACTCTAGGGTTTTTTTTGTTGATAATCACCTTCTGAGCGTTTTCCTAAGTTTTTTACCCAAAAGAAGGCCTTTTGGGCTACATTTTCTGGAGTTTTTTCAAGTTTTGTGTCCAAAAACCACCATTTTTACAGGGTTTTTTCTGCCTTAAAAGGCCATGAAAGTGTATTTTGGGCTATCCCTAGGGCTTTTTGTTGAGAATCACCTTTTTCCAAGTTCTTTTTGCAAGTTTTCAGGCGTTTTTCCAGTTTATGTCCAAAAAACACCCTTTACAGGTTTTTTTTGCCACAAAAAGCCATGAAAGTGCGTTTTGGGCTTTAAGTTTCACGAACTTTTGAGCGTTTCCCAAGAATTTTTTTTTACGAATTCAAAAGTTTTTTGAACGGTTTTTCCAGCTTCCGGGCTTCTTTCTCAGTTTTTTTTGACTCAACACCCCCCCCCCCTGCAATCCACCTCCCTGGCGCCACTTTCTGTATATACGAAGAAAGTTTTCGACGTTCTTTAAAAGAACCGTCGTCTAGCATTGTTTTATAAGGGAATATTAGCATCTGCCAAGTTCGATATCAGAATCCGTACATTCTTCCATAATGGATCTGGGTAATTTATTTGCTTCTGACACTATCTGTCACGAGTTGAACCCTATCCTATATTCAAGTCCTTTTGTACCCTCTGAAAATTGTGTATCTTCCGCCATCTCGAAAAAGGAGAGGAAAGAGGATTCTGAAGACGAGAGAGAGACAGAGGGGGATAACAAAAAAAAAAGAGACTCGAGTGATAACTCACTCGGAAACCTTATCTCTTTCACTCTTGTGATATTTTCCCGGTGGCTGCTCGCCTCTCAGGCGGGCGCAGGAAATTTACTGTCTACCTTCTTGACAGTCTCTCCGACCCTTAGCGGATTATATCTATATAACAATAGGAAGGTGGATTTCAACAGTTTCGCCTATATACACGATTTATTGAACGTTTCGACGATTTCTAACCCAACTTTTTTTATGTTTCAGACTGAACGAAAATGTACTCTACAAAAAACTATCTTCTTCATTTTCCTCCACATCTTGTGAGCACGGAGCCAGAGGTCAGTGTTTTTATATTTTTTCTTCTCAGAGTTTCTCCTAAAAATGAAGCTCATTCATACGAATTTACCCACGAAGCTATTCAGTTGCTTTAAGTAAAGAAAAGTTATTTCATTCGGCTATAAATTATATTTTAATTAGCGTAAAATAATACTTTAGGGAGACAAAAACAGGAATATTTCACGACCGGTTTCGACCTAATAGGTCTCATCAGGTGAACTATTTTCCGTTTATACTCTCAAATTTTCAAGTGAAAAATGATTTTTTAAATATTAACTCATATGACAGTTATAGCGAACCGCTATACCTTTTAAAATTAATTTGCCAGCTTTTTTTTTTCTCTCTTTCCTTTTCTTGTTTAGCATATGTTTTCTCAAGAACACAGAAGATTACTTAACGTCTTATCTTACTTTTAGCCGACCTCGACCACCTTGTAAGGCAAAATAAAGCAAAATCTCATCCTTTTATCGAGATTTTTATTACCTTCCTCAAAGCGATGTTAGTGAAATACCCCTCCATACAGTTTTTGGGAAAACTGATTATTTGTCAATGGTGCCGGCCATCCGTCGTTGGAACACTGGACGTAATTTATCCGAATTTTCCCAAATTTTGACAGAATCTTCCTTTTGTAGTTAAAATTGGTTTGAAGAGGTTCCAACGAAAACTTCCTTAAAGAGAAGTAACAATATAGGAGGGAAAGGATATAGGAAGGGGAAGTATAACGGAGGGGGAAGTATAACGGAGGGGACGTACAACGGAGGGGAAGTATATGGGAGGGTAAGTATAACAGACTGGGAATAAGTCATGGGAAGTATAACAGAGGGGGAAGTATAACAGGGGGAAGTATAACGAAGGAGGAAGTATAACGGAGAGGAAAGTTTTTTTTTTCGAAAAATTTTCCGGGTTTTCTTATTTAATTTGCGCTTTTTTTTGTTAGAAAATTTTTTAAGTTCTTTTTTTTCGAAAATTTTATTTTATAAGTGTCAAGGTAGAAATAATGGGCTCTTTGGCCTACGGATGTGAAGAATGAAATTTCTGCCTTCTAAAATAATAATTAAAAGGTGGCAATTTTTTACACCGAAAATTCGTAAAAAATATAAGGAGTCTTTGGTGAAAATTTGGCGAAAATCGGACCAACGGTTCGGCCGCAGCGAATTTTTTAAAATTTTAAACTAACATATCTCCGCCATTTTTTCGAAATTCAAAAATCGCCCTCGTTACATTCTTCTTCACCGGCTAAAGAAATTTGTGTGAATTTGGTGAAAATCGGATGAACTGTGGCCGTAAAGTGTTCCGGAAAAAATGCTACGGACGGCCAGCCGGAACCACAGACAAAGTTGAGATCGGTATAGATCCATAATATTCGAATTTATCCTTCGGGGTCAGGAAGACTCTCCACGTCAGGTTTTTGGGGAAAGGTCTTCCAGACCCCGGAGGGTCAAATATCTTATTCCGATCCCAACTTTGACCGAGGTTCCGGCCGGCCGTACTATTTTTCCAGAACACTTCACGGCCACAGTTTTCAACCAATTTTCACCAGATTTTTATAATGTCTAAAGTAGCGTAAAAAGATTCCTAAAATAGGCTCAAATATCAAGCAAAATTGCGATTCCAAGATATGGGAAAGTTGATTTAAAGTTGGTTGAAACGTGTGGTTGAAAACAGAAGGATAATAATTAGATTCTTGTTATCCCGTGGAAATTAAAACCTGGATCAAAATGTCGAAAAAAAGCCGCGATTTTTTGTTATTTGGTGTAATTCTATTGCATATTTCAATTTTGAAGAAGAAAAATTATATCCTAGTTCAGGGGGTTCACATGGTTTCGTAAGTTGTAGGAAAAACTGGGCTTCAGTTTCTCATTAGTTATAAATAAAAAAAAAGGCGCCGACAAAAGTTTCGTTAACAATTTAACTCGTTCCGCGAACGTTCCTTTTCCTCCATCCCGTTTGCCAAGATGTCAACAGGCCAAATTCCAAGAGGACGGAAGGCCTGCGACATGAATAATGTAAAAGATCTCAGGGAGAGAAAGTGTAATACGGCCACTTGTTGACTTTTCCACTGCTTATATTAAATCACACGAAACACGATATTTAAAAAAGAAAATTTTAATATGGACAAGCTTTATTCTGAACAAAAATTTATTACTCGATGGAATCTCCTTAACTAAAACCCCGGACCAAGGATTAAAGATGACAGTTATATTACAAAAAATAAAAATTACAATAAAACGTCTTGAATATAAAATTTTGTATCTAATTTTTACGATCATTTTTATCTTATCTTCTAACTAGAAGTTCCTTTATTTTCTTACTTGAGGGCAATAGAAAGTGAATTCCGTTATGTCTTTCAGTAGTTACCTATGGCTATTTTAATTCTACGCTATATTATACTATTATGAGTTTACTCAGATTCTTGCTTCTTAATTTCAAAAGGGGTATCTCCCACACTTTATTTAAATTTGAGGGGTGTAAAAATGCGATTGCTGGAGGATATTCTTGTGTCGGGGGCACACATCTCATCAGAAAGTATTCTCGTCCTAAAATAATAGAAAAAGAAATATATAAACTGTATTCTAGTTCGAAAGTATTCTCGTCCTAACAGGCTACGCCCCTTTTTAGGACGAGATGACAGTAGGACGACAAAAACATTCGGACAAGTGGATTTCAATTTTTATACAATTGTTTAAATATTATACTTTAATAAAAGATAAATCATCTCGTCCGAAAGTATCCTCGTCCTAAAGTATTCTCGTCCTAAAAAGTATAGAAAAAGAAAAAAATATAAAACTGTATTCTCGTCCTAACAGGCTACGCCCCTTTTTAGGACGAGATGACAGTAGGACTAGAAAACATTCGGACAAGTGGATTTCAATTTTTATACAATTGTTTAAGTATTATACTTTAATAAAAATATAAATCATCTCGTCCTAAAGTATTCTCGTCCTAAAAACAATAGAAAAAGGAGAAATATAAACTGAATTCTCGTCCGAAAGTATTCTCGTCCTAACAGGCTACGCCCCCTTTTAGGACGAGATGACAGTAGGACGAGAAAACAATCGGACAAGTGGATTTCAATTTTCATACAAATGTTTAAATATTATAAGTCTTTCCATCTATTGTTTTTGGTGGCATATTTTATCACCTGTCATTTTTATCAGGTTTCTTATTGCCGATAGTTAAAAAACTATTGCAAAATAATTGGATTTTTTTTAGAAAAAAGAATCTTTCAAATATGGCGATGAAAGGGTAAACAAAATCCGATAAGCCTTCCCCGCCGGTCATAAACGAGCATAAACAACCTTTTAATGCGGTTCCTAGAAATAAATTACGTGAAATTTCATTTTATATACTGGTCCTTTCGTAGAATGTTGCCCAATCCCCTGGGCCCGGTCCGAAAGCGATTTAGGGATTTTATAAAGCGGCGGTCGCCGGATCAATTTCGCCGCTTTCGGATCACGTTTTTATATTTTTTTCTCTCGACCAAATATCCTTGGGATTTCAGAAATCTCCGGAGACGAATTTGAAAACTATGAAATTTAGGAGAAAACGTTATTCTGAGAGAGAAAATAGAGAGTTTCAGGGAATCGTAATTCCGAGTCCCGACTCCGACTCACCAAACGGGAAAGGTCTTCTCGTAGAGGCTATAAACAGAGTTTCAGGAAGTCGTTCCGACTCAGTTAGTTCACAATATTCTCACTACAGCAAATTCATGAATCGAACTTAGGTACCTTTATTTCTTCGATTTTAGCCAATGCTGTTGAAAAAACTCCCAGGGCTCCTCGTTGGATTTGAAATTGTGAAAACAACAAAAAACAAATCGAAACTAAACGATATTGGATTTGAAATCGTAAAAACAAAAAAACAACCTGAAAATAGACGAAATTGTATTGAAATCGTGAAAACAACAAAAAACAACCCGAAAATAAACAAAATTGTATTTGAAATCGTAAAAACAACAAAAAAAACATGAACCCGATACTAGAAGAGATAACGAAATAACCTTCGTAAAATATAACCTTACGTTTACTCGGAATCGGGATTTGAGTCGTTCCGGTATACGACCCAGCCAAGTCGGGTCGTATCACGATTACGACTGGCGGCTCGAGTCGTATGACCTTGAGCGAGTCGGAGTCGGAACTCGGAATTACGATTCCCTGAAACTCTCTAATGTAGAATCGACTTATCTTGATCTTTTGCATTGTGATCCTTGATAATAAACGTAGGGGAGGCTACCATTAGGCTTTACCGTCGGTATCTTTCCTTCCATTACTCTTAATGGTCCCCAAATAGACCTCATTTCCTGAAAATTCTCGCTCGAAAAATGTCGTTTTTGAAAAAAATTGGCCCTTCGGGAGTTGTAGGGAAGTAACGCCATCCATAATGGGAAATATACGTAAATTGAAGGAATAATAGGGAGAACACCGTTCAACACAACGCATTTCACCCTAAATCAGTTGAACATAAAAAATTTCGACATAAAAAATCTGTAGTTCACCATTATGCGTTTCGGTATGCAATTGATAAATTAAGTTCAAAAATTTGAGCAATGCATTTACGTAAAGCTTTTCACCATAAACGGCTTTTTCAATAAATGCAAGTCGACATAAAGAAAGTGCAAGTCTCATAACGCTTCTCACCATAAAAGCCTCTCTTTCAACTTGTTTCGCCATAAAACTGTTTCTGTCGTTTGGGCATAATACATCTCAGCAAAAGGGGACAGTAATGCCATCCATAATGGGGAAAATATACTTAAATTGAAGGAATAATAGGGAGAATACCGTTCAACATAACGCATTTCACCCTAAAGCTGTTGAACATAAAAAATCTGCAGTTCACCATAATGCGTTTCGGCATATTGCAATTGAAAATAAAGTTCAAAAATTTTGAGTATAACGCATTTCAGCATATTGCGTTTCGCCACAAATGACTTTTTCAATCAATGCAAATCGACATAAAAAAAAGTGCAAGTCTCAATAACGCTTCTCACCATAAAGCCTCTCTTTCACTTGTTGTTTCGCCATAAACTGTTTCTGTCGGTTGGGCATAATACATCTCAGCATAAACTTGGGACAGCGAAAAGCCTTCTTTCGCCGTTTAAAATAAAGAAGATTTATCACATGCCGTCTCGACAAAAATTTTTCGCCTCAACATAACGCAGGTGAACATAAAGGCAACTTTAATTTTAAAGAACTTGTCGTCTCGCCATAAAACTTTCTGTCGTTTTGGCATAATACATCTCACATCAAGGAGAGCGAAAGAGCAAGCCTACTTTCGTCGTTTCAAACGCAATTATGGCAAAACGAAAAAAACCCTTAAAACTTGGCAGTTCACCATAATGCAATTCAACATAAAGCATCTCACCATAAACTAGAAAAGGCAAGAGGGCAGCCAATGGATCAGCTCGTTTTAGGACAAAGGGGTTAATTTTTTTCCTCTCGCGAGGATGTGCTCGTTTTATGACACGTGGGGTTAATTTTTTTTCCTCTCGCATTTACTACTGTTCCTAGTTTATGGAGAGTTGCTTTATGTTGAATTGCATTATGGTGAATTGTCAAGATTTAAGGTTTTCGTTTCGTAATCGCGTTTTAAGCGGGGAAAATAGGCTTGCTCTTTGACTCTTCCTAGTTTATGGTGAGATGTATTATGCCTAAACGTCAGAAACAGTGTTATGGCGAAACGACAAGCTCTTTAAAAAAATTAAAGTTTCCCTTATGTTCAACTGCGTTATGTTGAAACGACAATTGTTAAATCTCTTCTTATGGTGAGATGTGAACGATGGTGAACGTTTTCGACTATTTTCTCTATGTTGAATTGCAGATTTTTTATAGTGAACGGTAACTCGCGATTTCTGCCATTTTATGGTCAAATGCATTATGGCGAAACGCATTATGTCAACATAAACACTCTGGGAAAAATATACGTACATTGAAGGAATAATATCCACCTGTCGTTGAGTTATCAATTTATTGTGTGCAGTTGAAGCTGCTTATTATTTCATTAATCACAAAAGGTTTCATTCAAAAGATTGGCAGACGAACGGTCGCCTTTTGGGCTTTCATAAAAAAAACTCGTTTTTGAGGTTGAATGGTCGCTCGTGGGAGAGCCTAATTATCATAAACAGTGAAGAATCTCTAAGGTCCATCAACTCCTGTCAATCAGAATGAATGTAATTGAATTATTCAAAAAGGGCGTGTCTTTGGAAAATCAATTAGAGGGATTTTCTAAAACTAACATAAAAAAGAATTTATGTAGGGAAGTTGAAGAGTTTAATTAATCAAGAGTTTCGAGTCGAAAAGGTTTGTTTGAACGTTTACATGTCACGAGGGCGAATTCCGAGTAACACTGGGCATGAATAATGTAAAAGCGGGGAGGGGTCGAAAAAAGGGGTGAAAGTGAATTGCCGGTGTCTTTGACTTTCATACTGTGTTAAATCTGAGCGTCTAAATTAGTGGTGTTGTGGGAGGCTCCCCGCGGTTTCGAGCCGAGATAAAAGTTTTTGGTGCAAGGGTCAATTTATTTTAAGGGGCCCTCTTTACTCTACAACAGTCCTGTTTTTAGAAAGTCACTTAAGGTACAAAAAGCCTTAAATGGACCCACAAAAGCCCCTTTTCAAACGATACTTGAATTAATTTTTTTATCGATTAATTCTGTTTTCTGTCAAGCTGAGTCATAAAGAGAACAAAATTATATTTCAATTCAACTTCGGATGAACGAAACTACATTGAAGTGGCGTTTTCCCCAAAAAATACTCCAAAATCACGGTTTTCTTGGCCCAAAGATTATCACAAATACTGGGGTTTCCGTGCCAAAAAAATAGGTTTTCTTGGCTTAAAAATCAGGGAGAAAATCCATTAAAAAGTAGGATTTTGGGGCTAAAAGCGTAGAAAAACGTTTTAAAACCCGTAATTGGCAAAACGCCTGGTAAGAACACAAATACTGGGGGTTTCTGTGCCAAAAAAAAAAAAAGTTTTCTTGGCTTAAAAATCGACAAAAACTCCATTAAAAAGAAGGATTTTGGGGCTAAACGTAGAAAAAGGGCTAAAAACCTTAATAGCCAAAACCGCCGGGTAAGAACACAAATACTGGGGTTTCTGTGCCAAAAAAAAAAGGTTTTCTTGGCTTAAAAATAAAAAAAAAACTCCATTAAAAAGTAGGATTGGGGCTGATTACTTAGAAAAACGACCAAAAAACCGTAATCGCCAAAACCGCCTGGTAAGAACACAAATACTGGGGTTTCTGTGCCAAAAAATAGGTTTTCTTGGCTTAAAAATCGAAAAAAAAAAAACTCCATTAAAAAGTAGGATTGTGGGGGATTACTTAGAAAACGACCAAAAAACCGTAATTGCCAAAACCGCCTGGTAAGAACACAAATACTGGGGTTTGTTCCAAAAAAATAGGTTTCTTGGCTTAAAAATCGGGGGAAAACCTCCATTAAAAAGTAGGATTTTGGGGCTGAAAACATAAACGACCAAAAAACCGTAATCGCCAAAACCGCCTGGTAAGAACACAAATACTGGGGGTTTCTGTGTCAAAATAATAGTTTTCTTGGCTTAAGAATCGGGAAAAAATCGATTAAAAAGTAGGATTTTGGGGCTAAAAACGTAGAAAAACGGCCAAAAAACCGTAATCGCCAAAACCGCATGGTAAGAATACAAAAACCGGGGTTTTCTGTGCCAAAAAAAAATAGGTTTTCTTGGTTTAAAAGTTGGGGGGGAAGTCCATAAAGTAGGATTTTGGGGCTGAAACGTAGAAAATCGGCCAAAAAATTGGCTGAAAATTCGGGATGAGCGCCTGAAAAAAATAATTGGAAAAGTTGCAGTTTTTTTACCAAAAACTAAAAAATTCTCCAAGAAAGCCAGTTTCTTGGCCGAATGCCCCCCCCCCCCCCCGAAAAAAAACTGTGGCCGTGAAGTGTTCCGGAAAATGCTACGGACGGCCGGCCGGAACCACAGACAAAGTTGAGATCGGTAAAGATCAATATTGATCCTCTTGGTTCCGGAAGACCCTTCCCTAAAAACCCGACGTGGAATCACAAAACTATCAATTAGGGAAGTTGACAGTCACCGATCACCGCCTATAAACTCAAGCTCTCTATCGAGATAAAATTTTTCATCCCTCCTTCGTACCTACCGAACTAGCACTAACGATCATCCTGTTTTTCGACCTTAATAAGGAATGATAGCAACTTATTGTGAAGGAGTTAAAAGATTACTCTTGCCATCGCTTCTTAAGGGCCGCTACGAGAAGCACAATATTTGTCTTAAGGATCAGATCCAATTAGAACCGGTGAAAGTTATGAAAAAGGCCAAGATGTGACAAATAGCGTTTGTATATCACAGTCTTAAAAAGGATGTGTTGGTACACCCGTTTTTGGTAGCAAAATGTGAATGAAACAGGAAAGAGCGAAGTTTTTAAACAGTCATGCCACTTCGCTGTCAACTTTGGCACGCCTGTTTCAGGGCCACATTTATCATCTCTTTACCTTTAATGTATTGTCGACTAATCCGACAGACTACATAATGGAATTACCCTGTTTATCCGGAATTCACACGTAATCCTTTGTAATTAACAATAAATAAAATCAATAAGTCAAAACTTTGTCATTTTTAATGGAAATTTGCACCTAGGGTACAACCGCCTCCGATTCCCACGGTGAACGTATATGTAAGCTGGGAGAATGCGGCCAAGGTTCTGCCGGCTCCTAAGGCACTATTTTTAAGTTTTTTACGTAAGCGTCAACGATATCAGCACAAGTCGGGGCTACAATTTTCAATAAGTCATTTTTTTCCCCTCAAATCTACACGTTCGACCCATTTCTGCAATATCAATTACTCTATAAATTGACATACGGTAATTTAACCTTTCAAAAGTGAACTTTTTATCGTAAATAAAAAGTTAATGAACAATTTTCCAGTATTTGAAACTTTATGGGATTGCTCGGGTTCGCTCATGCGTGGGATATTGTGCAAAAGCGAGTAGCATTCCTAGGCGAAACGACGCGGCAGGGAGTAGAAGGATGTCGGCTGTTCTTTGACCTTGCACATTCAGCACCGTTAGCTCGAGTTTAAAAAACATAAAAATTTCGACAAAAGAGAAAAGGATGACATTTAGTAATGACGGTGTCAAAGAGGAGAAACGAAGATTCAATTAAGGGGATTGAGAAAATATCCGAATTGTAGCTCATTTGTCAGTTTCCTTTCCTCCGGCCGCCACTTACGCAACGAAAGATAAAGGAATAAAAATAAACCCCTGAGTCAAGTTTCACGGATAATAAAAGGGACTTCAAAAATAGGAGAAAGCCGCTCTTCTGATGCACCTTCATGCTCTGATTTATAGAGAATTAAATCGTGTACGAAAAGGAAAAGTAGGTCTTTTTTCGGGATTAAAAATTTTCAGGATAAGCGAAGGTCACGGGACAAAAGCGCCGACAGAATCGTGATCGAAGGTGCCGAGGTTAAATAGGACACTAAGCAAACCTGCAATTTTCCCATTTTATTCAATATCTCTCGCTCAAAATGATCGTGAGACAAACCGTTCTGAATTTGTAAAACTTCAGAAGCAACCTGTTACACGATGGGCGCACCTTCGGTAGCTCGAATCCCGAGAGGTCAAAAACATGTACCGTCTACGATACAAGAGCCGTTGCGCAATTTTTGTACAAGAGTGATTTCTAGATTGCAGAAGACATGTCGATCAGGGAAATAAACATTCCTGCCCTATTTCGTCATACTACTCCTGTAATTCGGTCGCGTTTTAAGCATAGCATTTTATATTAAAGCTTTATGAAAATCAATCTTGTCTTCAGAACGCTCTCTCCCTCACCTGAGTTATAGTTAGAAATTTAACACAATCTACAAGGAAAACGCACAAAATCCTGTAAAATTGATGTTTTGCCTAGAAAAATTGAGGATAACTCTTTTAATTTTATCCTGTTAGACCGAAAAATCAAAGAAAACGACAGAAAATCTAATAAATGAAGGTTTTTGGCCTATTTAAATAAGCGGTGCATGTGAGTTTACGATACCAGAAAACGCGCATGCGCGAGAATTGGTGTGTTTCTAGTTACCGCGTTTTTTCAAAAATTCCGATGGAGTTGATTTTCCCGCTCTCAAGGAGAGCTTGTTCGATAACTAGGGTTGTTGCGATACTTCCGATATATCGGAATAGGGGAATTTTCCTTCCAATATTTGCGATATTTGTACCGATATTTCCTTCCGATATGGGTTCTTCCGATATATTGCGATATTTTTACTATGGGGAACAATGGGAAAAATGGGGCATCACACGGATAACTGATAACATCCGATGCGATATATCTCGATATTTCGGAATTATCGCGATATTCTCCTACCGATATTTGCGATATTTTCATTCCGATATATCGGTTCATCTATATTTTCCTTCCGATCGGTTCATCCGATATTTTCCTTTCGGTATACAGGGTTCCGGAAACACATGGCAAGCGTCTGGGAGAGCGTTAAAAAGTGGTTTTACGAAAAAAAGTTAAATGTAAACCCCCTTAATTTAAATCAAAGAATTTGATGGTGTAGTTTAAAATCCGCCTGGATATACAGGGTGTCCCAGACACAACCTAACTTCGTTATTTCAAATGAGAACCCCTATTTTTATTTCAGATTCGTAATCTACGCAAAATTTCAAGTAGATTTGAGTACTCATATGACGATTTTGGACAACTTTTAAAAAATGTCAAAATTTAGCGTTTTTTGCGCTAAAATCCGTTAAATTGACCTAGGAGACTCGTTTTTTTTTTAATTCCACTTATTTTTCCCGAAGAATCCAACTGTCTCAAATTTGAGCATCTTCGCATTCTGCATCACGAGATTTCGCTAATGGCCTTTTTCAAGTTAGAACCCAATTTTTAGTTCAGAAATGAAAATTAGCACTGTTGAAAGGAATTTTCTTTCGGACCACAAATTTTGAAAGAGCTACAGCGTCTTTTGTGTTTAGCATCAAAAATTAAAATTCCGTCAACAAATCGCTAATTTCCATTTTTGAAGTATGGAATTTGGAGTTAAACTTGAAAAAAGGCCATTAGCGACGAAATCTCGTGATGCAGAATGCGAAGATGCTCAAATTTGAGACAGTTGGATTCTTCGGGAAAAAATAAGTGGAATTAAAAAAAAAACGAGTCTCCTAGGTCAATTTTAACGAATTTTAGCGCAAAAAACGCTAAATTTTGACATTTTTTAAAAGTTGTCCAAAATCGTCATATGAGTACAATCTAGGTACTTGAAATTTTGCGTAGATTACGAATCTGAAATAAAAAATAGGGGTTCTCATTTGAAATAACGAAGTTAGGTTGTCTGGGACACCCTGTATATCCAGGCGGATTTTAAACTACACCATCAAATTCTTTGATTTAATTTAAGGGGGTTTTACATTTAACTTTTTTTCGTAAAACCACTTTTTAACGCTCTCCCAGACGCTTGCCATGTGTTTCCGGACACCCTGTATATCGGTTCATCCGATATTTTCCTTCCGATATATCGGTTCATCCGATTTTCCTTCCGATATATCGGTTCATCCGATTTTCCTTTCGGTATATATCGGTTCATCCGATATTTTCCTTCCGATATATCGGTTCATCCGATATTTTCCTTCCGATATCGGTTCATCGATATTTTCCTTCCGATATATCGGTTCATCCGATATTTTCCTTCCGATATATTATCGAATCAACCCTATTGATAACACGAGGGGGTTAATTTTTTCCTCGGTATTTGTAACATAACGGTACCATACAACGCGCATGCGCAAGCTTTCAGTTTCTAGTTCCCGCCTTTTTTTTCAAAAATTCATCCTTGAGATTTGCCTAAATTCTAACTCGAGGGGGTTAATTTTTTTTCCTCTCGCAAGGAGAGCTCGTTTAATTTTTTTCCTCTCCAAACAAGCTTTCCTTGCGAGGGGAAAAAAATTAGCCCCTCGTGTTATCAAACGAGCGCTCCTTGCGAGAGGAAAAAATTAACCCCTCGTGCTTTCAAACGAGCGTTCCTTGCGAGAGGAAAAAAAATTAACCCCCTCGTGTTATCAGACGAGCTCCTTGCGAGAGGAAAAAATTAACCCCCTTGTGTTATCAATCGAGCGCTTCTCGCGAGAGGAAAATAAATTAACCTCCTCCTGTTATCAACTAGTTGAATTTGGGCAAATCTCAAAGAAGAATTTTTTAAACAAAACGCGGAAACTAAAAACACATGAATGCTCGCGCATGCGCGCTGTTTTGGCGTCGTAAACTCACAAGTGCCAAATGGGCAATTCTGGAACTATAAACAGCGAGTTTTCCCGGCCAAAAACGGATGAAAACTCCATAGATTCAGGACTAAAGGGCCTCTTTTGGCTGTAAAATGAAGAAAACGACAGAAATCTAGTTAAATAATGATTTTCTCGCCAAAGGCTTAGAAAAACGCCCTCAAACCAGTAAAATGAGCAATTCTGGACCAGAAGAGCAAGAAACACACCCAAAAATTCTATTGAAGGCCGAAAGCCCTTAAGTTAACTTAAGCCCTTAGTTAAAACGCCCGTAAGTTAACTTATGGAGAATTTCGGTTTTTTTTTCTAAATAAAAAAATTTTGAAGTCGTTGCCTCCCCCTTTTTACTTAACGACCTTTTTAAATCTCGCCTAAAAACCGCTTCCATAATGGAGCCCGGATAATTCGAATCGTGTGCCCTGAATTTTGAAGAGTCCTCCACTGGGGGAAAAAAAATTGATTTCATCTCACGCACATGTAAAAAAAGAATCTTCAATTAAACGATTGCCCGTCCGGAATTCCATTATCTTCGGCCGATGTTA
>JACGAQ010001798.1:0-51478 GCA_014119065.1 Orius insidiosus | reverse complement strand
AAAAGGGTTTCTTTTTCCCAGAAGTTATGTAAAAAGGGTTTCTTTTTCCCAGAAGTTATGTAAAAAGGGTTTCTTTTCCCAGAAGATATGTAAAAAGGGTTTTTTTTTCCCAGAAGTTATGTAAAAAGGGTTTCTGTTTATCGAATATTGGGTAACTAATGGGAATGGCAAATACCAAAAAATTTTGATAAATAGAGTTTTTAGGGATGAAAACCCCAAGAAAACGACCAAAAATAACGGTATAACGGAGGGGGAAGTATAAAGGACGGGAAGTATAACGGAGGGGGAAGGTTACGGAGGGGAAGTTAAGGGAGGGGAAGTATAAAGGAGGGGAAGTACAAACTAGAGGGATGGATAAAGAAGGGGAAGTATAACGGAGAAGGAACTTTTTTTTTCTTTTTTAAACTTTTTTTTTTTTCGAAAAATTTGCAGTTTTTTTCTGAAAAATTTTCCAAGTATCAAGGTAGAAATAATGGGATTTTTGCCCTAAAGAGGTCCATCTCGTAAGGCGTGGAAGTATGAAATTTCTCCCTACTAAAATGATAATTAATTTTTAAAAATTGATAATTTTTTTACAACAAAAACTCGTAAAAAATATAAAGAGTAATAGGTGAAAATTTGGTGAAAATCGGTAGAAAACTGTGGCCTTAAAGTGTTCCGGAAAAAAATGCTACGGACGGCCGGCACCACTGACAAAGTTGAGATCGGTATAGATCCATATAATTTACCCTACGGGGTCTGGAAGATCCTTTCCCAAAAACACGACGTGGAGGGTATCACAATAACTTCTTTAAGGAAGTTAAAAGAGAGCTTTTTTAAGGAAAAACCATGAAATTCTGATAAATAGAGTTTTTTAGGATGAAAAATCAAAAAAAAAACTAGCAAAAATACAGTTATGGCGGATCCGACATCAAATTTAGACAGAGAGGGAAGATGGGTAAAATTCTTTTCCTATATTTGAGCACTAAAAATCGTCGGAAAATTTTTTACAAAAGCTCGTTCTCCTTATTTGGAAATATCTACGGCCTTAGGAACAGTTTTTCCGAAAAAGTTTTCCTTTGGAAAACGGAAAACTTAATTTTCGATTAAAAAATGTTTTCCAAAAAAAACCTCTGGTCATTTTGTAGTTTTTGACGAGCAATTTCCAAAATATATTGTACACAAAAATCCGATGAATAGTTTCGTCGTAATCCTTTTACAAAAGGAGGAAAAATGCCCACTTAAGCCAGGAGTTGAAGAAAGGACTTCTTTTACTAGATTTTCCGAGAAAAATTGCCAAAACGCAGGAAAACTCCCTAAAATCCTGATCAAAGGAGTTTTCCTGGCAGAAGAACCGAAGAAGCTTTATAAAAATTTAGTGAAAAAGCCTGTAAGACCCTGAAAAAAATGCCAGACATCCAGAAAACACCCAAAAAATATATACATACCTCCGGCGAAGTATTTTCAAGGTGAATAACTGTCGCACCGTCGTTGCATTCCTTTTTGAATCTCCCCGACACGGTCTCGACCCCCTAAAAGAAAAGAAAAAAAAAGTTAACGAAATTCTCAAATGTTGCAGAAAATGTACGATCGAAATACTTGGAAGTTAAGAGCATCGGGCTAATTTGCGATTGGAGCTAATGAATTGCGAATAATCAAACTGATTAGAGTTCCGGAGTCTGGTGGTTGAAATATTATTTCGACTAACCTAATCTGGGTTAATGCCTTTTCGATTGTGTAAATCAAGATGGGAACGGGGCGAGAAGGAATAAAGGATCGAGGACACGGAGGAGCCTTAATTCGTTTTACAACATTTATTCTCGGGATCCCCTTTCAGGGCTGCTTTACATGCAAACGTCTCAACGCCCTACTTTGAATACTTAATTCCTTTTGATATGTTACAACCATAATGGAGGTTTCAATTATGTAAGGTTAGCAAAAGCTTTTTAATTTAAGGACAACTTCGCAGTTAATCACTTTTATTGAATTTGTTCAATAATATTCCTTCTAAGAAGCTTTTAATTAAAACCGATAGACGGCAGGGCAATCGTAAAGCCTTACTGGAGGTTTCAATTCAATTAGGTTCTCTCTCAGGGTCACACTGATAACTTAAAACCTCGTCTAAAATGAAAGTTAAGTTGTTCAAGGTATCCTTTTGCTTAAGGAGAGTTTTAAGGAACGTTAACAAATTAGGGACTAAAACAATTTCTGTGGCTTATAGCTTCTAAGCTATTGGTCCTACGCGAAAAATATATAAGAACATTTCTGTAGAGAATTTTGTGTGCTATATTTTTTATTTTATATACTTTTTTCGATTTGAGCAACGGTTTTTAAGATAATGAGGGAAAACGCCTCAATTTTGTTGCTGAAAATAACCCTAAAATCCGTATAGCGCAAAATATCTTACAAACGCTAATCTCCAAAACTAAACATACTTTCCGTTCTTTTTCTTTGACTAAAGGGAAAATTTTTTTTAGGGTTTTTTGTTCAATAATATTCCTTCTTGGCAATACGTTACCAAGGGAAGAAGCTTTTAATTAAAACCGATAGACGGCAGGGCAATCGTAAAGCCTTACTGGAGGTTTCAGTTCAATTAGGTTCTCTCTCAGGCTCACACTGATGATAACTTAAAACCTCTCCTAAGATAATAAAAGTTAAGTTGTTCAAGGTATCCTTTTGCTTAAGGAGAGTTTTAAAGAACGTTAACAAATTATTTTTTATTTTATATACTTTTTCGATTTGAGCGACCGTTTTTAAGATAATGAGGGAAAAACCTCAATTTTTTTTTGCTGAAAATACCTTAAAAGCCCTAAGCATGGAAAATGGGTATATACTTATGGAACTAACTACGTTTCGAACTAAAATCAAGCTGACGCCGTCTCGGACTAATTAGCAACTAAAAAATAAGATTATTTAAAAGGTTTGACGTCTCGAACTAACATCAAAATAAAAACATTCTTAATAACTACTATCTTAATAACGCTAATCTCCAAAACTAAACCAAAATTTTCGTTATTTTCTATGACTGAAGGAAAAAAAAAGTTTTTTTTTTTTTTTCAAAAATAGTAATTAAGCTATTTGGACGCAGATATTTACGTAGTTGACAGTCTTTCCTGGCTCTCTTATTTCTTAACCTTCCAACCCTTTATTTTCGACCTTTTTTTCTCTCTCTCTCCCTCTTTTTCTCGCCTAAAAACGGCCGCATGGCAAACAAACCTCATAATTCACCACTGACAGTTACTACTTTATCAACATTCTTTAGTCTATGAAATATTCCTCGGGGAAAAAATTTAAAAAAGAAAAAAAAGGGGATGTTTTACACAATGTAATTTTGTTTTCATACAAAAAAAGAAACGTATCTTTATTCTTGGTTTTCTAAGCCCCATTCTAGTTTAAAGTCGGGTAGAAAGGATTTTGTCTAAGGCTTAAATTCGACTCACGTTTTCTGAGGAATTACGAGCTGTTTTCGGTTGAATGCCTTACCAGAAAAAGGCCCTTCCTTCCCCCAACGGGCTCTTCTAATAACTTCTTTTATGCTGCTCTAATCAACTTTCATCCGCGAGGAAAAATTTCTAATTTAAAAAAAAAGTGCTCCAGTGATCCGGAATAAATGCTCAATCTTGTTCTTGTTTGTATTTAAAGATTATCGTATAAAATTTGTAGTCTTTAAACAATTTTATAATGCTTATGATTCTGATGACGTCTATGCTACTGCCAAGCTCGCAGAGGTGTGACAATGTTGGATGCAGGGGTGCCACCGTATAGGTGGCAGTGAATTAGCCATATACCGGCAGTGATGTAACCATGTGGATGGCAGTGGTGTAACCATGTAGGTGGCAGTGGTGTGACCATGTAGGTGGCAGTGATGTGACCATGTAGGTGGCAGTGGAGTTACCACGCAGTAGTGTAACCATATAGTTGGCAGTTGTGTGACCATGTAGATTGAACAAGGTGGGACCATAAAGGTGGCAGTGGTGTAACCATATAGATGGCAGTGTGTGACCATATAGGGGCAGTGGTGTCAATGTAGGTGGCAGTGGTGTGACAATGTAGGTGGCAGTGGTGACCATATAGGTGGCAGTGGTGTAACCATGTACATTGCAGTAGTGTGACCATGTACATGGCAGTGGTGTGTCCATATAGGTGGCAACGGTGTGATCCTGTAGGCAGTGGTGTGACAATGCAAGTGGCAGTGGTGTGACAATGTAGGTGGCAGTGTGTGACAATGTAGATGGCAGTGGTGTGACAATGTAGGTGGCAGTGGTGTGACAATGTAGGTGGCAGTGGTGTAACCATGTACATTTTTAATTTAACTCATTTGTAATGAGTAATTTAACTCATTTATTTGTTCAGCCGCCTCCTGAATACGGTGAATCGCCTACCGTCCACGATCTCTTCACGGCCTAGAAAGAAAAAGGTGGGAAAGAAGAAAAAAAAAGGGGGTTTCCACAATGGGGTGCTCGCGGGGAAAGTAACCAGTGTGTAACCAGGGCGTAAAAGTAACCAGGGCAGTGGTGTAACCATGTACATGGCAGTGGTGTGACCATGTACATGGCAGTAGTGTGACCATGTACATGGCAGTGGGTGTCATTATAGGCAACGGTGATCCTGTAGGAGGCAGTGGTGTGACAATGCACGTGGCAGTGGTGTGACAATGTAGATGGCAGTGGTGTGACCATATAGGTGGCAGTGGTGTGACAATGTAGGTGGCAGTGGTGTGACAATGTAGGCAGTGGTGTGACCATATAGGTGGCAGTGGTGTAACCATGTACATAGCAGTAGTGTGACCATGTACATGGCAGTGGTGTGTCCATAGGTGGCAACGGTGTGATCCTGTAGGAGGCAGTGGTGTGACCATGCACGTGGCAGTGGTGTGACAATGTAGGTGGCAGTGGTGTGACAATGTAGATGGCAGTGGTGTGACCATATAGGTGGCAGTGGTGTGACAATGTAGATGGCAGTGGTGTGACCATATAGGTGGCAGTGGTGTGACAATGTAGGTGGCAGTGGTGTGACCATATAGCAGTGGTGTGACAATGTAGGTGGCAGTGGTGTGACAATGTAGGTGGCAGTGGTGTGACAATGTAGGTGGCAGTGGTGTGACCATGTACATGGCAGTGGTCCATATAGGTGGCAACGGTGTGATCCTGTAGGAGGCAGTGGTGTGACAATGCACGTGGCAGTGGTTTGATCCTGTAGATGGCAGTGGTGTGACAATGTACATAGCAGTGGTGTGACAATGTACATAGCAGTGGTGTGAATGTAGCAGTGGTGACAATGTAGATGGCAGTGGTGTGACCATATAGGTGGCAGTGGTGTAACCATGTACATTGCAGTGGTGTCCATATAGGTGGCAATGGTGTGACAATGTACGTGGCAGTGGTGTGACAATGCGTGGCAGTGGTTTGATCCTGTAGATGGCAGTGGTGTGACAATGTAGGTGGCAGTGTGACAATGTAGATGGCAGTGGTGTGACCATATAGGTGGCAGTGGTGTGACAATGTAGGTGGCAGTGGTGTGACCATATAGGTGGTAGTGGTGTAACCATGTACATTGCAGTAGTGTGACCATGTACATGGCAGTGGTGTGTCCATATAGGTGGCAACGGTGTGATCCTGTAGGAGGCAGTGGTGAGACAATGCACGTGGCAGTGGTTTGATCCTGTAGATGGCAGTGGTGTGACAATGTAGATGGCAGTGGTGTGACAATGTAGATGGCAGTGGTGTGACAATGTAGATGGCAGTGGTGAATCCATGTAGATGGCAGTGGTGTAACCAAGTAGATGGCAGTGGTGTGACCATGTACATAGCAGTGGTGTGACTATGTGGCTGTGGTGTGACCATATAGGTGGCAGTGGGTGACCATATAGGTGGCAGTGGTGTGATCCTGAAGGAGGCAGTGGTGTAACCATGTATGTACATGGCAGTGGTTGAACCATGTAGGTGGCAGTGTGTGACCATGTAGAAGGCAGTGGTGAAACCATATAGATGGCAGTGGTGTAACTATGTACATGGCAGTGGTGTAACCATTTTTATGGCAGTGGTGCAGCCATATCGGTGGCAGTGGAGCGACCATAGGCAATGGTGTCAACATGTAGGTAACAGTGAATTAGCACCGACTACGTCATCTTTGGCACTCATTACGTCATTAACCTGAACATCATCGACCACGACTACTGTCTAAACAAAACCTCTTTGACCCTTCGTATTGATCTTGGAAATTAGCTTTAAACAATTAGAAGCAATTTTTTAAGACTTCATTATGATAAAACCGTCACAGACATACATTTCCCGTGTTTCCCACCCCGCACCCTTTTCCCTTTTCAACTTTTAAAAAACCTCCTCAAGTGAAAAGGGTGATGAATAGTCTGTCACCAGTCTCGGCGCCACCATTTAAACCGACTCCAAAAACTCCAATTCACTCCTTAAAAAGCATCGGTTTTCCCTCCCTCGAAAAAGAAAATGAAAATTCCATTAAGAGTCGCCTTTGAAATTTCAGGTATTAAAAAACATTAGGTCTTAAACTTAACTTCAATTCACTGTAAGATCAAAGAGTCCTTTTTAAAAGGGCCATTGAGCCCTTTTACCCCCACTTTATGCATCATTTCATTTATTTTTTATTGAAAATCTCTAAATCTCGAAGGTGGACATAAATCGTTGTTTAGGGCCCTTTCTACAACTATAAACGAGCGATAAAACAATAAAATACACGAGCGATGATTCAAATATCTTTCCTAAGGATTTACGAGTTTTTCTGCCTCTTTTTGCCAATTTAATCGTATTTTTCTTTTTTTGCTTTTAAAAGAAAAAATAAAATGTCTAGAACGAAATATTCCTAGGACCTTGGAGGATTCCTGGAACGTCCTAGGAGGAATCCTTACGTTCTAGACAGTCCTGGAGGATTCATGACGTTCTAGACAGTCCTAGGAGGATTCCTGACTTTCTAGACAGTCCTAGGAGGAATCCTTACGTTCTAGACAGTCCTAGGATTCCTGACGTTCTAGACAGTCCTAGGAGGATTCTGACGTTCTAGACAGTCCTGGAGGATTCCTTACGTTCAAGACGGTCCAAGGAGGATTCCTTACGTTCAAGACGGTCCTAGGAGGATTCTGACGTTCTAGACAGTCCTGGAGGATTCATGACGTTTTAGACAGTTTTAGGATTTCTGACGTTCTAGACAGTCCTGGGAGGATTTCTGACGTTTTAGGCAGTCCTAGGAGGATTCTGACGTTCTAGACAGTCCTGGAGGATTCCTGACGTTTTAGACGGTCCTAAGAGGATTCCTGACGTTTTAGACGGTCCTAAGAGGATTCCTGACGTTCTAGATAGTACTAGAAGGATTCCTGTCGTTCTAGACAGACCTGGAGGATTCCTGACGTTCCAGACAGTCCTAGGATTTCTGACGTTCTAGACAGTCCTAGGAGGATTCTGACGTTCTAGACAGACCTGGAGGATTCCTGACGTTCCAGACAGTCCTAAGGATTTCTGACGTTCTAGAAAGTCCTGGGATTATCCTGACGTTCTAGATAGTACTAGGAGGATTCCTGACGTTCTAGATAGTACTAGGAGGATTCCTATCGTTCTTGACAGTTCTGGGACGATTCCTGACTTTCCAGACAGTCCTAGTAGGATTTCAGACGTTCCAGACAATCCTAGGAGGATTCTGACGTTCTAGACAGTCGTGGGACGATTACTGACGTTCTAGACAGACCTGGAGGATTCCTTACGTTCCAGACAGTCCTAGTAGGATTTCTGACGTTCTAGACAGTCCTGGGATTATTCCTGACGTTCTAGATAGTACTAGAAGGATTCCTGACGTTCTAGATAGTACTAGGAGTTCCTATCGTTCTAGACAGTTCTGGGACGATTCCTGACTTTCCAGACAGTCCTAGTAGGATTTCTGACGTTCCAGACAATTCAGGAGGATTCTGACGTTCTAGACAGTCGTGGGACGATTACTGACGTTCTAGACAGACCTGGAGGATTCCTGACGTTCCAGACAGTCCTAGTAGGATTTCTGACGTTCCAGACAATCCTAGAAGGATTCCGACGTTCTAGACAGTCCTGGGATTATTCCTGACGTTCTAGACAGTCCTGGGATTATTCCTGACGTTTTAGATAGTACTAGGAGGATTCCTGTCGTTCTAGACAAACCTGGAGGATTCCTGACGTTCCAGACAGTCCTAGGAGGATTTCTGACGTTCCAGACAGTCCTAGGAGGATTCCTGACGTTCTAGATCGTCGTGTAAGTTAGGTGGCAGTGGGGCTCATCTACGTAGCAATACCAGTAGCACAACCATCCGACAACGGTGGATTTTGAATTTGGCAGAGAATATGCAATCTCGGTTGCACTGACAGCTTCTCCTACAATTGCTGAAGGAATTGCGCAACAGCTTTTCGTTCTTAATTTTTGATGTTTCTTCATTCAAACTTTTAAATGAAAGAACATATTTTTGGTAAAAGTCTGAGTGTCGAGGAGCATTTTTTTCATACGTTGATTTAAGCGCTGTTGTTCGTAGGAAGGGTGGAGGGTCGAAAGAGCTGGAGGAAGGGGGAGTAGAAATGGCGGACTCGCCCCGCGGAAGAGAATTAGTGCAAATGACAGTTATAAACTGTGACCAAGGGCGCAAATTATGTCCCGTTGATATCCCCTTTTCATAACTCAACGTCAACACTAAACGCGAAATTCTTAAGTTCCTTTACGACCCTTTTTTTTTTTTCTCCCTTTTCTCCTTGAATTTCTTAATAAACAAAGCAGCTTCACGAAGAAGCTAATTTGCGGAGGGGAAACTGTAGGATGTAAACCGAGATGGCAGTGGTGTATTTGTGTGGCAGTGGATTAGGAGGATTTCTGACGTTCTAGACAGTCCTAGGAGGATTTCTGACGTTTTAGACAGTCCTAGGAGGATTTCTGACGTTTTAGACCTAAGAGGATTCCTGACGTTCTAGACAGTCCTGGGAATTCCTGACGTTCTAGACAGTCCTAGGAGGATTCCTGACCATGTGGATAGCAGTGGTGTAACCATGTAGATGGCAGTGGTGTAACCATGTAGATGGCAGTGGTGTGACCACATCGGTGGCAGTGGTGCAACCGTGTTGGTGGCAATGGTGTGAAAATGTAGGAGGCAGTGGTGTGACCATGTAGAAGGCAGTGGTGTGACCTTATAGGTGGCAATGCTGTGACCATATAGGTGGCAATGGTATGACAATGTAGGTGGCAGTGGTTGAACCATATAGGTGGCAATGGAGTGACAATTTAGTTGGCAGTGGTGTGAAAATTTAGGTGGCAGTGGATGGCAGTGGACCATGTGGAAGGCAGTGATGTGACCATATAGTTGGCAATGGTGTGACAATGTAGGTGGCAGTGGTTGAACCATGTAGGAGGCAGTGGTGTAACCATGAAAATGGCAGTGGTGTGACCATATAGTGGCAGTGGTGAAACCATTTAGATGGCAGTGGTTTAACCATTTAGAAGGCAGTGGTGCAACCATGTAGATGGCAATGGTGAAAACTATAGGTAGCAGTGATGTAGCACCAACTATTGCGAGGGGAAACTGTCGGATGTAAACCGAGATGGCAGTGGTGTGTTTGGCAGTGAACGTACCTGATGATTGACGTGAGGCTCATGCCGGTGTAACGGCGAATTCGAATTGAGGAGGTCACCTTGAGCAGCCATCATGGAGATCCACATGAGGCACACCGGAGCCTCCACCTCCCCAACATCCCTGGAAAAAAAGAAAGCATTACTCAACCTTCAAGAACCGCAATTGGGGTAAAAGGAACCGGGAAAACTGCCAAAAAGACGTCTTAAAAAACATCGATTTTTTCGCCCTCGGCTAAAAGGCTTAAAAATCTCAAAGATTTATTTTCGTTGATAAACCACTAAGTGGGTCGAAAGCTCTTTTATCTAGAGGCTCCATTGTTTTTCGAGGAAGAGGCTCTTGTTGAAAAATCCAGCCATCAACGTAAACATTTTCAAGCTTCTTGAACTTTTGAACCTTTTGATTGCTACGGCTTATTATTAGGTGCACCGTTTTCGGAAAATAATTTTTTTTTTATATTTATCTTGAAAACAGTGCGTCCTAGAGAAAAAATGAATAGAATAAAATTAAAGAGAATTAAATTTCCAATAATTTTTTTATTCATTTTTTGTGTAAATCAACCGTTTAGTGATATGAGCGAAAAAAATTACTTTGAAGTTAAAATATCTCGGTAACGGCCTGAGGATTAAATGAATAAAGTACCGGCAGAATCTATTACACCAGCTGGTCAAACGCAGACAGATATACTCCCCAGCTTGCTCCAACCTGGCAGAATCTATAACACCCAGCTGTTTAAGGGGAAAAAGATGATTTTTAAAGAGCACTGCATTTTTTGAAAAGGGAGATCTGTGCCAAATTTTAGATCGATTGGTAGAAACTGGTTGGGCTGTATCTCTGTCTAACTAAAAAACAGAAGAAAATCGGTAACAGGGGAAAAAAAAAGCGAGTTTTCAATGCTTTATATTTCGTGTCTCCAAAGGCCAATCGACTTGAAATTTCAGGGTTTTCTTCATCATATTAGAGAATCTGTGCTCAATTTGAAGTCAATTGGATCACAGGGAGCCGAGATGAAGGCACTACCAGTAGAAATACTGGGAGAATTTCCTTTTTTTTTTTTTTAAATAAAGTCAACATTGTAGGCAATGAAAAGGGGAAAAAACAATTTTGTATAAAACAAGGGTGGAGTAGAGGTTTTTTACGAGAGTATTCCCTAAAGGTAAAAAAAAAAGTCCTTGGGAAGGCCCATAGTGTTGGGCTTAAGCTGGACAAATCAGGTCGCCCGAGATAAAAAGAGTTAAGTTTTTAGGGCTTAGTTTTTCATCCACTTTCAGTCAATTGTTCTCCTGAATGGGGAACGTGAGACAGTGGGTCGATTCCGTTAATTTTGTGTCATCAACGGACAAAAAGGTCCGACAAAAAGTCGGAGGAATCGAAAGCTTGAAATTTCTGATTGTTTAAATATTGGTGTACAAAATGAAACTCAGCCACAGGGTAAATTGAATTTTGTAGATTTTAGCCGAGTTTCATTTTGTACCCTAGTAGTTCATTTTTTCAAAATTTTAAACATTTTAGGCGTTAAAGTCCATCAAAAGTTGACCTTCTCCGAGTAAGAAGTTATCGAAGTATAACCATTAAGAAGGTTAATTTTTAAAGGCTTGTAAATCTTAAACCGTTACAGATATCGAAAAAATGAACAAAATAAAATCTGTTGGAAATTTAATTTTCTTTAATTTTATTTTATTTCATTTTTTCTCTAGGACGCACTGTTTTCGAGATAATTTATTTTTAAAAATTATTTTCCGAAATTGGTGCAACCTAGAAAAAAAACATAATTAGAAAACAATTAAAGAGAATTAAATTTCCTACAATTTTTATTTATTAGGTATACAAAATGAAACTCAGCCACAGGGTAAATTTGAATTTTGTAGATTTTAGTTTCATTTTGTACGCATATAAGGGATGCTGTGCTAGCTAATTCATTTAAATTGTGGTTTTTTGTGTTTGAAGATAAGGGTGACAGGAGTCCAAGAAGGTTATCCGGGGAAGGGTTGGGTTGTTGCCGGGGAAGATAGGCGCCGTCCCGGATGAAAACACGGCCACCCCTCCTCACCCCTCTTTTCTGATCGATAGAGTCCTCCGTAGTGTCGGCCACGGCCGTGACTCGTCCTTTCTTATTTGACTCCCGTTCTGTTCGAAACAAATCGTAGAAGGAGATTAGTTTCCTCTTTCGCTACCCCCGCCCTCTTCGCAGTACGAACAAAGCGGACGGAGATCAGCTTAATCCGCCACCTCCGGGCTTTTAGAAACACCGGATCAGACTCAAATCCCCAACATCTACCCCTCAATTTATTGATTCTCCCACACACGAAATCCGCAACGTTTTCAACGTTATTTTATGAATATTCAATTCACAAGGGTCGAGCCTGTCCCGCTTTAATCAAGTCACTACACCAAATTTTGGCACGGAGCCCTCATTCCCCCCCATAAAAGAGTTCTCCCATGAACTATTAGGTGTACAAAATGAAACTCAGCCACAGGGTAAATTTGAATTTTGTAGATTTTAGCCGTGTTTCATTTTGTACACCTAGTAGTTCATTTTTTCAAAATTTTGAACATTTTAGGCGTTAAAGTCCATCAAAAGTTGACCTTATCCGTGTAAGAAGGTTATTGAAGTATAACCATTAAGAAGGTTAATTTTTAAAGGCTTGTAAATCGTAAACCGTTACAGATATTGAAAAAATGCACTAAATAAAATCTGTTGGAAAGCTACAAAAACGTATTTAATTCATTTACATCCTCAGGCTAGCCGTTATCGAGATATTTCCGCTTAAACAGCTGGGTGTTATAGATTCTGCAGGGCTTAGCAACCTAGGAGCATATATTCGTCTGGGTTTGACCAGCTGGGTGTAATAGATTCTGCCGGTACTTTATTCATTTTAATCCTCTGGCCGTTATCGAGATATTTTAACTTCAGAAGTAATCTTTTTCGCTCATATCTTCTAAACGGTTGATCTTACACAAAAAATGAATAAAGCAAACTTAAAGGAAATTAAATTTCCTATAAAACGTATGTAACTCATTTACATGCTCAGGCTAGCCGTTATCGAGATATTTGAACTTCAGAAGTCAGAACTTCAGAATCTTGTTTCGCTCATATCTTCTAAACCAGTGTTTCTCAGCCTTTTTGAAGCCTGCGCCCCCTAAAGCATTTAGCGACGCCGCCAAGGGGAGCTTGAAAACGGGAGCCGGATTGTAGTTTTCGGTTCTAAATTCCAGAATATAGGTTTTTTGGACCAAAGGGCTGGATTATAGGTTTCCGACAAAGTTCCAGAATATAGGTTTTTGGAGCTAGGTTTTCCGACCAAAGTTCCAGAATATAAGTTTTTTGGAGCTAGGTTTTCCGACCAAAGTTCCAGAATATAGGTTTTTTGGAGCTAGGTTTTCCGACCAAAGTTCCAGAATATAGGTTTTTGGACCAAAGGGCCGGATAATAGGTTTCCGACCAAAGTTCCAGAATATAGGTTTTTGGACCAAGGGCCGGATTATAGGTTTTCCGACCAAAGTTCCAGAATATAGGTTTTTGGACCAAAGGGCCGGATTATAGGTTTTCCGACCAAAGTTCCAGAATATAGGTTTTTTTGGAGCTAGGTTTTCCGACCAAAGTTCCAGAATATAGGTTTTTTGGAGCTAGGTTTTCCGACCAAAGTTCCAGAATATAAGTTATTTGGAGCTAGGTTTTCCGACCAAAGTTCCAGAATATAGGTTTTTTGGAGCTAGGTTTTCCGACCAAAGTTCCAGAATATAGGTTTTTTGGACCAAAGGGCCGGATAATAGGTTTTCCGACCAAAGTTCCAGAATAGGTTTTTTGGACCAAAGGGCCGGATTATAGGTTTTCCGACCAAAGTTCCAGAATATAGGTTTTTGGAGCTAGGTTTTCCGACCAAAGTTCCAGATATAGGTTTTTTTGGAGCTAGGTTTTCCGACCAAAGTTCCAGAATATAAGTTTTTTGGAGCTAGGTTTTCCGACCAAAGTTCCAGAATATAGGTTTTTTGGAGCTAGGTTTTCCGACCAAAGTTCCAGAATATAGGTTTTTGGACCAAGGGCCGGATAATTTTTCCGACCAAAGTTCCAGAATATAGGTTTTTTGGACCAAAGGGCCGGATTATAGGTTTTCCGACCAAGTTCCAGAATATAGGTTTTTTGGACCAAAGGGCCGGATTATAGGTTTTCCGACCAAAGTTCCAGAATATAGGTTTTTGGAGCTAGGTTTTCCGACCAAAGTTCCAGAATATAGGTTTTTTGGACCAAAGGGCCGGATAATAGGTTTTCCGACCAAAGTTCCAGAATATAGGTTTTTTGGACCAAAGGGCCGGATTATAGGTTTTCCGACCAAAGTTCCAGAATATAGGTTTTTTGGACCAAAGGGCCGGATTATAGGTTTTCCGACCAAGTTCCAGAATATAGGTTTTTTGGACCAAAGGGCCGGATATAGGTTTTCCGACCAAAGTTCCGGAATATAGGTTTTTCCGACCAAAGTTCTGGAATATAGGTTTTCCGACCAAAGTTCCGGAATAGGTTTTCGGACTACAGGGCGGATTGTAGGTTTTCCGACCAAAGTTCCAGAATATAGATTTTCGGACAAATTAAAAAAAGGACTCACCCTAAAGCCCCCAGCCACTAGGCCATTGCCCTCCTATCACCCAAATTTTTCATAACGCCCCCAAGTAACTTCTCGGCGCTCCCAGGGGGGCGGTACCGCCCCCGTTGAGAATCACTGTTCTAAACGGTTGATCCTACACAACAAAAAAAATAGCAAAGTGAAAGGAAATTAAATTTACTACAAATGCGCTTTATTCATTTTCATCCTCAGGAAAAAAAGATCATCCCTTAATCCTTTAATCCCTGAATCTCAACTTCTGTACAGAACTTCTCTTGTTATATGCGAGTAAAACCATACAAATTCGAGTCGATTCTCTGCGAGGAGAGATTAAGAATCATCCAATCATTTCAAAAGCCCACATTAAAAAAATGACCGTAGAGGGGATAAACTTTTTCGCCATCCTCATTTATCATAGATTCTAATAAAAAATTTATAAAAGCGATAAATTTTAAAAATTACGACTCTTGTAATGCCCCTACTAAGCCTGGCTGGAACGGTCGGTATTTAGATTGACCCGCAATACCCAACGGATTTGCAGAAAGGTATTTTTCAACGCCTTGAATAAAACTTTTTTTCATACCCACAAAATCGACGATATCAACTCCTTCCATGGCAACTGTCTTTCAGAGTATAAAACAAAGTAATAAATGGAGATGAAAAGCTAAAACTCAGTATCAAAACCAGAAAGGGAGGGAGGATGAAAAAAATCCCTTTGAAGTTTGCGGAAAAAGCTACCCGTTAGTGGTTTCAGAATAAAAAGGTTTACCTCTGAAATTTTACCTTTCGAAAAAAAAATTCCCTTGTTAACTATAATAGTAAAAAATTAAACAAAATGGTTCGTTATAAACTCATTTGTAAGTTTACCAAATAAATACATAATAAAAAAAATTAATCCACAAAGTTTTAATCGATACTCCGACTTTCTTAACTTTATAAAGGCTTTTTTCTCTCTTCCCCTTTTTTTTCTTTTTTTGTTTGTTTCAAGCACTCTTTTGTTGGTTTGTCGCTCGTTTTTAATCCTGAAAAGATACCCGAGAAATTTTTTTTTGTCTTTACTTTCCAACAATGGGTGTCAAAAACACGTTTTTCTCAACAATTCATCTGTTTTCAAATATAACAAATTTTGAGGATTCGTAGGTTCCGGTCAAACTTTTTTAACTTCAAAGTTATCGTGATACCCCTTTGGGTCTTCTATTTTATTAAGAATTTGGCCAATTAGATTTTTTTATTTTATTGTACGTTTATAAATGGAGAATATTCCCTGGGTGAAATAATCCCTGGCTAAAGGTAGGTTTTGCGGTTTTACATTCAAACTTTATTCCACCCTTATTGCCTCGCCCTAAATCATTTTGAAACTTTTATTCCATTTTATAACTTCAAAATTTTTATGTTTTAAAAGAGTTATATCGAACTGTGCACATTAAAATTTTGGTTAGATATTAGCAAGTTTTTCAGATTCTGATGAAGTAGAAAAATTCCGGGTTCCTCTGTTAAAAAACGAAAAAAACCCTAAAACTCTTTCAAAAACCAAGAAAACTCCTAAAAATCATGTGAAAATGTGGTTTTTCTTAAAACAAAAAAAAAGATATACAAAATATGGCGGAACATAAAAGAATAAATTCGCCGAAGGTTAGTTTGTTATTACAAGAAGGAAAGAACGTATAACCACGCGGAAGGTTACATATAACCTCGTTTTTCACATCGCCTTTTCATTCGTCGTATAAAATTTAATCTTAGGTTAGCATTAACCGACTGATAAAGTGGAAAAACGCATTTTTTTGTTTAGTTCCGCAACCCGCAAAAAAACTCTTAAAATCATATGAAAATGCAGTTTTTCTTTTTACAAAAAAAACTATTTACAAAATAGGGCGGAACATGAAGAATAAATTAGTTTGTTTTGTTACAAGAAGGAAAGAACATTTAACCACGCGGAAGGTTACATAACCTCGTTTTTCACGCCTCCCTTTTCATTCGTCGTATAAAATTTAATCTTAGGTTAGCCTTAACCGACTGATAAAGTGGAAAAACGCATTTTTTGGCTAATAAAATATCCCGGGTTCCTCTGTTTAAAATAAACCTTAAAATCATGTAAAAGGGTTTCTCAATCAAAAAACAAGAAAACTCCAAAAAATCATGTGAAAAAGTGGTTTTTCTAAAAAACAAAAAAAAAAAAAATATACAAAATATGGCGGAACATAAATGACTAAATTCGCCGAAGGTTAGTTTGTTTTGTTATCAAGAAGGGAAGAACGTATAACCACGCGGAAGGTTACATATAACCTCGTTTTTCACGCCACCTTTCATTCGTCGTATAAAATTTAATCTTAGGTTAAGCATTAACCGACTGATAAAGTGGAAAACGCATTTTTTCGCTAATAATCCCGGGTTCCTCTGTTTAAAAAAAAACCCTTAAAATCATGTAAAAATGGGGTTCCTCATAAAAAAAAAAACTCCTAAAAATCATGTGAAAGTGTTTTTCTTAAAAAAAATACAAAATATGGCGGAACATAAATGACTAAATTCGCCGAAGGTTAGTTTGTTATCACAAGATGGAAAGAACTTCTGTATAACCACGCGGAAGGTTACATATAACCTCGTTTTTCACGTCGCCTTTCATTCGTCGTATAAATTTAATCAGGTTAAGCATTAACCGACTGAAAAGGAAAAACGCATTTTTTCGCTAATTAAATATAATCTGGGTCCTCTGTTTAAAAAAAAAAAATTAAAACTCTTTCAAAAAACCAAGAAAACTCCTTAAAATCATGTAAAATGTAGTTTTCTTTTTTACAATAAAACTATTTACAAAATATGGCGGAACATAAATGAATAAAAAGCAGAAGGTTAGTTTGTTATCAAGAAGGAAAGAACTTCTGTATAACCACGCGGAAGGTTACATATACCTCGTTTTTCACGCCGCCTTTTCATTCGTCGTATAAAATTTAATCTTAGGTTAACGACTGATAAAGTGGAAAAACGCATTTTTTTGCTAATTAAAATAAATCCGGTTCCTCTGTTTAAAAAACCTTAAAATCATGTAAAATGGGTTTCTTCAAAAAACCAAGAAAATCTTAAAAAAGTGTGTTTTTCTTAAAAAAAAAAAAATGATATGGCGGAACAAATGATAATTCGCCGAAGGTTAGTTTGTTTTGTCGCCACAGAAGAAAGAACTTAAGATAACCCAAGCGGATAGGTTACATATCCCTCGGTTTTCACGCCGCCTTTCATTCGTCGTATAAAATTCAATCTTAGGTAGCATTAAAACCCTAAGACACTGATAAAACCTTAAAACATACTCAGAATAATCAGGACGAAGCTCCTCTACGATAGTTTCTTTTTCTTTTGGTAGACTGCGCTTCCGATTCTTTACGGAGCGCCATTTCAAAACAGTTTTTTTTTTACTTTTTGGTTGAAGATCCAAACCCTCGTACCTTAAAACCCTAAAGACATTGATAAAACCTAAAGCATACTCGGAATAAATCGGGACGAAACTCCTCTACAATAGTTTCTTTATCTTTTGGTAGACTGCGCTTCCGAGCGCCAGTTTCAAAAGCGAAGTTTTATTTTACAACTAGGACGTGTGGACCTTGTAAAAGAGGTCGGACATTAGTTTCGTATTAACCCCGGGGTGAGGGAAAACAAAAAGGGCTCCTCGGGGTTCCACTGTAACGACCCTTTCTGTTTGTACCATTTTGTCCCATTTTGTTTGCACACTCCCTTTGTAAATCTCATTTATCATTTTCATTTTTTTCGACCTCTTTTCTTCTTCTCACAGAAAAAACAAAATGCAAAAATATTTTGAAAAGAAAAATCCGTTAAAGTCCGCCCCGGGAGTTAACCGATTATGCAAATTTGATAGCAGGTGTCATAATCTGCGTCCACCCTGTTGAATATAAACAAGCTTTTTAATTTATTAACGCAAATTTCTGATGATAAAAATAATTTTAGACAACAATTCTTAATTTCTACCGGACATTTTGTGACTTGAATTAGTTTTGTTTCGGCGGCGGGGGTACGAAACGTCATTATCGCTGGGTTAAACTAGTTAATCTTGAAATTCAAGTATCGATTCCTGAATTGCCTGTTAATTCCAAATTGTCCTTAAAAAAATTTATTTCACGGAGAAAAAAAAATGGAAATCAAACCATTAATATTAATGTGATGGAAAATTCCGATAGGAAATCGCTTTTTAGACTGAATCCGTTTTATGACACTAATTTAATATAACGACCTCTAACTTTGGAGTAATTAAATTTCTGAAAGAGAAGTCATTGTAACACCCTCCAAAGCTGGATCTTCCCCCCAAAATTCAAAAGTAGATGTGCCCCACTGCCATCCAACTAGCTACACGACGATCTAGAACGTCAGGAATCCTCCTAGGACTGTCTAGAACGTCAGGAATTCTCCCAGGACTGTCTAGAACGTCAGGAATCCTCTTAGGACCGTCTAAAACGTCGGGAATCCTCCAGGACTGTCTAGAACGTCAGAAATCCTCCTAAAACTGTCTAAAACGTCATGAATCCTCCAGGACTGTCTAGAACGTCAGAATCCTCCTAGGACCGTCTTGAACGTAAGGAATCCTCCTAGGACCGTCTTGAACGTAAGGAATCCTCCTTGGACTGTCTAAACGTCAGGAATCCTCCGGACTGTCTAAACGTCAGGAATCCTCCCTAGGACTGTCTAGAACGTCAGGAATCCTCCTAGGACTGTCTAAACGTAAGGAACCTCCTTGGACTGTCTAGAGCGTCAGGAATCCTCCTAGGACGTCTAAAACGTCATGAATCCTCCCGGACTGTCTAGAACGTCAGAATCCTCCTAGGACCGTCTTGAACGTAAGGAATCCTCCTTGGACTGTCTAGAACGTCAGGAATCCTCCTAGGACTGTCTAAAACGTCAGGAATTCCTAGGACTGTCTAGAACGTCAGGAATTCTCCTAGGACTGTCTAGAACATCAGAATCCTCCTAGGACCGTCTTGAACGTAAGGAATCCTCCTAGGACCGTCTTGAACGTAAGGAATCCTCCTTGGACTGTCTAGAACGTCAGGAATCCTCCTAGGACTGTCTAAAACGTCAGGAATCCTCCTAGGACTGTCTAGAACGTCAGGAATTCCTAGGACTGCTAGAACATCAGAATCCTCCTAGGACGTCTGAACGTAAGGAATCCTCTAGGACCTTGAACGTAAGGAATCCTCCTTGGACTGTCTAGAACGTCAGGAATCCTCCTAGGACTGTCTAAAACGTAAGGAATCTCTGGACTGTCTAGAACGTCAGGATCCTCCTATGACTGTCTAGAACGTCAGGAATCCTAGGACTGTCTTGAACGTAAGGAATCTCCTTGGACTGTCTAAACGTCAGGAATCCTCCTAGGACTGCTAAAACGTGAATCCCCGGATGTCTAGAACGTCAGAATCCTCCTAGGACGTCTTGAACGTAAGGAATCCTCCTTGGACTGTCTAGAACGTCAGGAATCCTCCTAGGACTGTCTAAAACGTCAGGAATCCTCCTAGGACTGTCTAGAACGTCAGGAATTCTCCTAGGACTGTCTAGAACATCAGAATCCTCCTAGGACGTCTTGAACGTAAGGAATCCTCCTAGGACGTCTTGAACGTAAGGAATCCTCCTTGGACTGTCTAGAACGTCAGGAATCCTCCTAGGACTGTCTAAAACGTAAGGAATCCTCCTTGGACTGTCTAGAACGTCAGGAATCCTCCTAGGACTGTCTAGAACGTCAGGAATCCTCCAAGGACTGTCTTGAACGTAAGGAATCCCCTGGACTGTCTAGAACGTCAGGAATCCCTAGGACTGTCTAAAACGTCATGAATCCTCCTAGGACTGTCTAAAACGTAAGGAATCCTCCTTGGACTGTCTAGAACGTCAGGAATCCTCCTAGGACGTCTAGAACGTCAGGAATCCTCGAGGACTGTCTAGAACGTCAGGAATCCTCCTAGGACTGTCTAGAACGTCAGGAATTCTCCTAGGACTGTCTGAACGTCAGAATCCTCCTAGGACGTCTTGAACGTAAGGAATCCTCCTTGGACTGTCTAGAACGTCAGGAATCCTCTAGGACTGTCTAAAACGTCATGAATCCTCTGACTGTCTAAATCGTCATGAATCCTCCAGGACTGTCTAGAACGTCAGAATCCTAGGACCGTCTGAACGTAAGGAATCCTCCTAGGACCGTCTTGAACGTAAGGAATCCTCCTTGGACTGTCTAAACGTCATGAATCCTCCGGACTGTCTAGAACGTCAGGAATCCTCCTAGGACTGTCTAAAACGTAAGGAATCCTCCTTGGACTGTCTAGAACGTCAGGAATCCTCCTAGGACTGTCTAGAACGTAAGGAATCCTCCTAGGACCGTCTTGAACGTAAGGAATCCTCCTGGACTGTCTGGAACGTCAGGAATCCTCCTAGGACTGTCTAGAACTCAGAATCCTCCTAGGACCGTCTTGAACGTAAGGAATCCTCCTATGACCGTCTTGAACGTAAGGAATCCTCCTTGGATGGCTAGAACGTCAGGAATCCTCCTAGGACTGTCTAAAACGTCATGAATCTCCCGGACTGTCTAGAACGTCAGGAATCCTCCAAGGACTGTCTAGAACGTCAGGAATCCTCCTAGGACTGTCTAGAACGTCATGAATCCTCCAGGACTGTCTAGAACGTAAGGAATCCTCCTAGGACTGTCTAGAACGTCAGGAATCCTCCTAGGAATCCTCCTCTTACAGAAATACTGAACAAAACTCCTCTACAGTAGTTCCTTTTTCTCTTGGTAGATTTTTCTTCCGCTTATTTACTAACCTTCATTTACTAACCTACAGAAGATTCAGTAATCTTATTGGCAGAGGAAAACGAAGTGATAACGATCATGAGTTGTTGGTGCCTTCTTTTTTGACATTAATTTAATATAATGACCTCTAATTTTTGGGTAATTAAATTTCTGAAAGAGAAGACATTGTAACCCTCCAAAGCTGGATCTTTGCGAAGGATTTTCCTCCAAATTTTTTTGAAACCTTAAAAATGCTGAACAAAACTCCTCTACAGTAGTTCCTTTTTCTTGGTAGATTGCTCTTCCGCTTATTTACTAACCTTCATTTACTAACCTACAGAAGATTCATTAATCTTATTGGCACTCGCGATTTCTCTTCTATTTTATTTTAGAAATGATTTTTTTTTTTTTTGGAAATCAAGAAGGCAGGTCTAATTTTTTTTAAAACCGTAACCTCCAGAGAGTCTTCATGGTAAGGTTATGGCGAAAGAAGGAGCGAAATTTACCTTAATATTTTTCCCCTTGAAAATTCTCTAATTTGAACAAAAAGCCGCGCGATTTCTCTTCTATTTAATTTAGAAATGTTTTTTTTGTTGAAATCAAGAAGGCAGTTTTAATTTCTTTTGAAACCGTAACCTCCAGAGAGTCTTTATGGTAAGGTTATCCCGAAAAGGAGCGAAACTTTTTATTCTTCATCGAGTTTGTCTTTCTCCCTCATCATTATCCATCATTTTGAAAGATAATCTATAAAAAAAAAGTCTTTAAAAATAATAAAAGGAATGTATTGATCGTGTAAATTTCTTTTTCAAACCATTTATACGGCTTTCGCTCTTTTTTTTTCGGTTGGAAAGACGAATGCCTTCATGTTATTCAAATTGAATTATCCCTTTTTCGCTTTCTTTTTCCCTCAGGGCTTCCCAAACGGTTTTTCGAACGTTAAATGACCTGTCGATTTGCACCTTTCGGGATATTTCAGTTAATATTGAGAAATTCCCCTTTTTTTAACCTTGAGCCATAATTTTTGACATTTTCTCCCTTCTCTGTAAAAAAAAAAAGATATTTTTTTCCATCGTGATTTATACGATAAATGATACCCTTCAATGCCTCCCATGAGACTGAGATTATTAATTGGAATTTTCGACCACCTATGGTTACTGGGAGCGATTTTAATTAAATTTTAAGGGTTAGAGGTGCCACAAAGCGGAAAAACTCAGGGTTAAAATTTTTAGACACCATAAAGCCTAAATAAATGGAGTTCAATAATTAACCACCTACGCGCAACCTATCAAGATACAAAGGAACTTCTGTAGAGGAGTTTGAGTTAAATATTGGCCAAAAGGTTGACAAAAATGTGGTTCTCTGGACTAAAAAATTGAGGCCTTTAAAATCTTAAAATCCGGCTTTTCCATATAACTTGAGAACAAATGAGGAGCTCCGGGTACGAAGGGCGAACTCAACTTTTTTCATTTTCAGATTCTAGACCTCTTGGTGAATATACCCATATAATTTTTATGTTGAGTTCGCCCGTTTTTCCCCTTTAAATACGTAAAAACCGATATGCGGCAAAGCTCTAACTGCGATATCCGAGCGGGTACGAAGGGCGAACTCCACATCCTAGTCCACAACCCCCACTCCTTTTCCCATTCCAGGGCATGACTTTCTGTTGAGTTCGCCCGTAACATAAAACTTTAAAATGCGAATATCTCGTAACTAGGTTATGTTGAGTTCGCCCTTCGTACCCGGAGTGCCTCGAATAATCCAATCGGGTTCTGGGCTCATTCCAAAGTAGCACTTCCTCTAAAATAAAGAGCAGGGAAATTCTCTTTTCCCTAAGTATTTAGACAGTGAATTAAATGTTAATGCGATTGGAAAAGTTAGCGAGGGCGCCATTATATTTCCCTGGAGAAATGGAAACAGGGAGAACCCTCCCACGTCTCCATTCACCTTTTCAGAACCCACTCGGGAGACTGTAAAACAAGAGGGTTTTCTAATTAAGATAAGCATAAGACACGCAATTCCACCTCATTGCGCATAACAATAGCTATCCAGGTTTAAGGGCCCATTCCTCGTGCAAGCCCTAATTTATAATCTCAAGAAAAATACTCAAGATAAACAAGAACAAAACTCCTCTACAGAAGTTCCTTTGTATCTTGATAGATTGCGCTTACGTAGGTGGTTAATTAATGACCGCAGGATTTCCAAAACCGTTTTTTTATATTTTATGGTTGAAGAACCAAATTCTCACACACCTTAAACCCTGAAGACACTGATAAAACCTTAAAAAATACTTAGAACAATACTGACGAAACTCCTCTACAGACGTTTCTTTGTATCTTGATAGGTTGCGCTTACGTAGGTGGTTAATTATTGACCGCCGGATTTACAAAACCGTATTTTTATTTTAAGGTTAAAGAACCAAATTCTCGTACACCTTATAACCCTGAAGACACTGATAAAACCTTAAAAAATACTCAGAATAAATCGGGACGAAACTCCTCTATAGAAGTTCTTTGTATCTTGATAGGTTGCGCGTACGTAGGTGGTTAATTAATGACTGCAGGATTTCCAAAACAGTTTTTTTATTTTATGGTTGAAGAACCAAATTCTCGCACAACTTAAAACCCTGAAGACACTGATAAAACCTTAAAAAATACTTAATAATAAATCAAGACGAAACTCCTCTACAGAAGTTCTTTGTATCTTGATAGGTTGCGCTTACGTAGGTGGTTAATTATGACCGCAGGATTTCCAAAACCGTTTTTTATTTTATGGTTAAAGAACCAAATTCTCGTACACCTTAAACCCTGAAGACACTGATAAAACCTTAAAAATACTCAGAATAAATCGGGACGAAACTCCTCTAAGAAGTTCTTTTGTATCTTGATAGGTTGCGCGTACGTAGGTGGTTAATTAATGACTGCAGGATTTCCAAAACAGTTTTTTTTTATTTTATGGTTGAAGAACCAAATTCTCGCACAACTTAAAACCCTGAAGACACTGATAAAACCTTAAAAAATACTTAATAATAAATCAGGACGAAACTCCTCTACAGAAGTTTCTTTGTATCTTGATAGGTTGCGCGTACGTAGGTGGTTAATTAATGACTGCAGGATTTCCAAAACCGTTTTTTTTATTTTATGGTTGAAGAACCAAATTCTCGCACAACTTAACCCTGAAGACACTGATAAAACCTTAAAAAATACTCAGAATAAATCAGGCGATACTCCTCTACAGAAGTTCTTTGTATCTTGATAGGTTGCGCTACGTAGGTGGTTAATTAATGACCGCAGGATTTCCAAAACCGTTTTTTTTATTTTATGGTTGAAGAACCAAATTCTCGCACAACTTAAAACCCTGAAGACACTGATAAAACCTTAAAAAATACTTAGAAAACATGACGAACTCCTCTACAGAGTTTCTTTGTATCTTGATAGGTTGCGCTTACGTAGGTGGTTAATTAATGACCACAGGATTTCCAAAAAGTTTTTTTTATTTTATGGTTGAAGAACCAAATTCTCGCACAACTTAACCCTGAAGACACTGATGAAACCTTAAAAATACTCAGAAAATCAGGACGATACTCCTCTACAGACGTTCTTTGTATCTTGATAGGTTGCGCTTACGTAGGTGGTTAATTATTGACCGATTTCCAAAACAGTTTTTTTATTTTTTGATTGAAGAACCAAATTCTCGCACACCTTATCCGTGGAAAACGCATTTTTTCACTAATATACTGTAAAACTGAGTTATAAAAAGTTGGAAAAAGTGGGAATTATAGCACAAAATCTGAGATACTTATTTTTACAGTAACGAAACAGCATAAGTCACAAGGGATTTGGAAAATAGAAACGTCGGCAAAAAAATTTGAAATGTATAAAAAAACATTTCTGTTATTGAGAGAGAATACATAGAAAATATTGAGAACATTTATCATATGGAGAACGGTTTGAAAAAATCCCTCTACTTTTCTCTTTCCACCATCCATCTTTGTCTTGGCCACGTCTTATCAGCGGTCCTTTCTTTTCCTGATTTTCCCTTATTTCCTTCCTGGTTTTCTATTCAGAAAATCGATCCCGTTTTTAATTAATGAAATGGAATGTATTAGATATGAAAAATAAGGGAGTCATTTGACAAATTAACCGTTGGAAACGTTTAAGTTTCTACCTCGACAAATTCGCGTCGAGACTCTCCATTAGGACACTTTGAATAATTAACAACTAAGTAACCTTTTCGCTTTAACTTGTTAATTCTCCAAGACCTCAGCCAGTTTTAATATTTTAAAAAAGACTTCCCTTTTCTTCTCATACATCGAACCAGATTATAGCCTAAAAATGCCATATACTAGGGAGAAATTCGGGGTGTCCTCGCCCGTCCCGTGTAGCCTGGCTGGGCGAAAACGTTCATTTTTCTGCTTGATACTGAAAATTTCCTTGTCCTACTTCGAGGTAGTTCCCACGGGGGAAGCCCCAGACTATTTCTTTTTTAACTTCAATCCTTAAAACATCGATTTCCTAAGGGTTTTGCTTCCGATCAACTTTAAATTGAACATAAAGCAGCTTTAAACCTGAAGCTTTCATATAAATCACGTTCTATTCCCAACAGAAAACCCCACCAAATTTTTTATAAGCCCCAAAACATTCAACGTTTAACAAAAAAATCCAGCATAAAATCAATAGATTATGGCTTAAAAATTTTTTCAGAAGATATCTTTGATAAATGGGTATACGATATGTTTGAAGACAGAAGGCACTTACAAAATAGGATCCGGTATCAAAAGATATCGTGTTACATAGTATAGTACAAAAATATTAATGTTTTTTTTTAAGTCGAAAAGTGAGAAAAGCTGCTGAGGCGAAATTTTTGAAACACCGTGAGTTGTTTTGTCGTTTTAAAAAAGAAAAGTTGATATATTTTGTACTCTTTTATTTTTCCCTCCAGCGCTGTCACCAGCGCTCTTCAAAACCGTTCTTCAAATCGTATATTCACCCGTGGGTCGATTTCGGAGGCCCGAAAAGGTTTTTAGATCGAGTAATAAAAGGTTTCATGTGACCAATTTCGTCTCTATCTCAAAAGTATAAAGAAACCTGATAAACCCTAATGTCTTTTTCCTTCTTTTCTCTCACGTTTTACCCAGAAAATTCAAAACAAAAAGAAGAGCACAAACGTTATTCGTTATTCGGTTTTCCTCGCTTTTTGTTCAAATTAGACAATTTTCAAGCGGAAAAATATAAAGTTAAGTTTCGCTCCTTCTTTCGGGATAACCTTACCATAAAGACTCTCTGGAGGTTACGGTCTTGAAAGAAATTAAAACTGCCTTCTTGATTTTCAACAAAAAAAACCATTTGTAAAATTAAATAGAAGAGAAATCGCGTGGCTTTTTGTTCAAATTAGAGAATTTTCAAGGGGAAAATATTAAGGTAATACCCCGGAGGTAATAATCTCGAGAGCTACTTTTCGGATTGAGTCGCCGTATGACAATTTTCCTTTTTTGTCGTAAAAACTTGAAGTAGAAGATAACAAGCCACTCTCCTCTAATGAATTCCATAATCGCCTTCAAGCATGCATGTCTTTGATTTAATTGAAGAAAGAAAAAGAGGCTTCGATTAATCTCAATTTCGACGGTGGCGTCATCTTTCGGACCCCCCATCAAGACCCCTAATTGAACTCTATTTTTACCTTCGGGGGAGAAGAAAAAATGTTGAAAAAAGAAATATTCCTCTTTGAACTTATTTCCATATTCTTCACTGGAAAGACGATCGATAAGGCGTCTTTTTTAATAAAATGATAATGCCTTCTACTTCTTCTAACTTAAGAATAAATCACTGAAAATTTTATGACTCTTCAGACCTGAATTTTTATGCCAAGAGAATTTTAAAACTATTTCATTAAGCGATCCACCCATAACCTAAAAATTGTAACCTTAATGGTGAAGGTTTTCGCGTTTCTCAAAAGATGTCGCTGAGGTTTCAAAAATATTCCTCCAACTGAAAGTTTGAAGTTATTGTACTCCATGGACGTTTTCTGATCTCCCTGACCCCAAATAATTTTCGATATTCTGAAATATTAGGTGAGGAAATTTAATTCTCTATAAATTTGAACTTATTTTTTTTCTAGGATGCACATTTTCGGAAAATAATTTTTTTAAAAATAATTTATCTTGAAAACAGTGCGTCCTAGAGAAAAAATGAATAGAATAAAAATTAAAGAGAATTGAATTTCCAACTGATTTATTTAGTGCATTTTTTCAATATCTGTAACGGTTTACGATTTACAAGCTTTTAAAATTAACCTTCTTAATGGTATACTTCAATAACCTTCTTACACGGAGAGGTCAACTTTTGATGGACTTTAACGCCTAAAATGTTTAAAATTTGAAAAAATGAACTACTAGGTGTACAAAATGAAACTCGGCTAAAATCTACAAAATTCAAATTTACCGTGTGGCTGAGTTTCATTTTGTACACCTAATATTACCCTCCATGGACGGTTTTTGGGAACGGGACCTCACAGAGGAAAAAACTTCTCAATAAAAATTTATTTCTGTCTGTCTAAATTCTGGTTTTTTGGCAACACTGCAGCAATTTTCATTCGATTTTACAGAAGTCCTTTCATAATTTTTAGATAAGCAAAAATTGAGAAAAAGGAAAGTTGGGACATGATTTTTCACTTATCCTTCGATTTCTTAATGAAAGAGGAGACGTCAATGGAAATTCTTGACTTTTCCGTAAGATGGGGCTCTAATAAAAAGATATTCTTTTGAAAAAATAAATAAAAAACTTTTTTTATATAAAAAACGTGTTTTTCTTTCTTTTCAAAATATTGACAATAAAAGTGTCGATATAAAAATGTAGTGAAAAAAAAAAAAACGTGCTGGGATTTTAAGGAGATAGGGGAGAGGGAAAACAGTAATAAGCGTGGGCGGAAGAAAAGTTTTCCGGAGTAGGAGAGGCTGTAATGATTGGAAAAGGATCGATGTGGTTGACGGATGTGTATTGGACGAGGAGTCGTGTCTCCTCTTAGGATGGATTCCCGGAGAAAAGAAAAAAAAATTCGAAGGGACGAAAAAAAATTTATTTGCACAATCTGCCTCCCAGAAGCCCTTCACTCAAAAAATCGACTTCCACCGGTGTTCCCCATAAAATTTTATTCTCGAAATTCTCGGGCTTTTCTTTCAAACTTAAAATTCGACCTTTAGAATCGACTGTTTACCCTTTTAGATTGCTTCACTCCCACATCCCTCAAGATTTCAACAGGTTTTAAAAATTTTAAAAGTTTAAACGCTTTGCTGATTGTTGTCGTGACTCATAAGATAACCTATTGAAACCTCATGTGTTATCCCATGTATACTTTTTACCGTTTTTTAACTTATTTAACCTTAACTTTAATTTTGAAGGCTCCAGATATAGTTTTTATAGAGGTGGGGGTTCTAATATGATAACATTATAACCTATTGAAACCTCATGTGTTATCCCATGTATACTTTTTAACCGTTTTTAACTTATTTTAACTTAACTATTTTGAAGGCTCCAGATATAGTTTTTCTAGAGGTGGGGGTTCTAATATGATAACAATTATAACTATTGAAACCTCATGTGTAAATTCATGAAGGTACTTGTTTTTTTCCTATCGTACTATCATATCATTTTTTTCTTGAAGTTTTCTGAAAATAGGAGAAAAAAATGGCGACTCTCAACGCCCGGATGAATTTTTGTTATCTCAGTTATCTAGATAACCTATTGAAACCTCATGTGTTATCCCATGTATACTTTTTAACCGTTTTTAATCCCATGTATACTTTTTAACCGTTTTTAACTTATTTTAACCTTTTAAACTATTTTGAAGGCTCCAGATATAGTTTTTATAGAGGTGGGGTTCTAATATGATAACAATTATAACCTATTGAAACCTCATGTGTAAATTCATGAAGGTACTTGTTTTAACTTTTTCCTATCGTACTATCATATCATTTTTTTTCTTGAAGTTTTCTGAAAAATAAGGAGAAAAAATGGCGATTCTCAACGCCCGATGAATTTCTGTTATCTCAGTTATCTAGATAACCTATTGAAACCTCATGTGTTATCCCATGTATACTTTTTAACCGTTTTTAACTTATTTTAACTTTAACTATTTTGAAGGCTCCAGATATTTTTCTAAGGTGGGGGTAATATGATAATGATAACAATTATAACCTATTGAAACCTCATGTGTAAATTCATGAAGGTACTTGTGTTTTTTCCTATCGTACTATCATATCATTTTTTTTTCTTGAAGTTTCTGAAAAATAAGAAGAAAAAAATGGCGACTCTCAACGCCCGGATGAATTTTTGTTATCTCTGATGGGTCATTTTGACCCTCATGTGTTAACTTTTTTCCTATCGCACTATCATATCCTTTTTTTTCTTGAAGTTTTCCGACAAAATAGGAGAAAAAAATGGCGACTCTCAACACCCGGATGAATTTTTGATATTTCTGATGGGTCATTTTGACCCTCATTAAAAAAAATTAGAAAAGCTTAAATTGGAGACGAAGGGCCGAAATCTCCGAAGTTGTGATAAAGACCGCTGGTCTTTTAGACCCTAAAGGGAAAGACCCATTTTGGAAAAATTTCATTTTTTTGGGACTCATTTGATAACCTATTGAAACCTCATGCGTAAATCCATGTACTTATTTTTCAACCGCCTTTTTTCTGCATTTTCTGTGACCTTTTTTGGAAAACTTTATTTTGAAAGTATTATGATAACTTCTTTAAGGAAGCTAGGGCTTAATTGACTGTCATTTCGGTCAACTTTATCACAGACAGCTGTTTAAACCGAATTTCGTAGCTGTAAACCTCTTTTTTTATCATAAAAAAATTATTTTACATAACTGAGAATTTGAAAAAGAAATTAAGATGTAGAATGATTTCTATTATTACCTGAAGGGGTATGAAAGGTTTTGGCGGATCAGACAGATCGTATGATTAGGTCGAAGCACATGGTTAACGGTAGGGACCGGTTGGCGAGGGTTGACTGGAGACTGGAAATGGCTCTTGAGCCGCCCCCAGGCGCCTCCCCCGCCTCCCCTTTCTCGAACGCCACCCACCCCCCTCCGAGAGCCGCCTCCAACGAAATACAATTAACCCTTAGAAACCCATCAACGGACGATTTAAACCGAGGTATTTAATCATCCGGGCACCTGACAGAAAAAGAAACGCGGACACCTTGATTACACATCAGCCATTATTACGTCGAGAAGGGGGGGGGGGGGGAATAAAATAAAATTAGAAAATTATGTCACAAAATTAGGAAAAATGCGGAATTTTAAGTTCTCCTTTCATTCAAATCTTAAATATTCAAAACATTCCAGAGGCTGGAGCTCCTTTTCCTATTTCCAATTTATTTCCCCTTATAGCAAAACCACCTTAAAAATATAAAATACATTATGACGTCAGCATTAAAAAATATCGAAATACTTCAATAGTCAAATATTGGGGTACGTAGTGACGTCATCATGCTATTGAATCGAGGAAACGGGAGAAGTGAACATAAGAATGTTGGGGTGGGGGAATATTTAGTCATGATATTTGAAGGTTGGTTAGCGGGAAGGGACGTTGTGACGTCACCAATTCCTCTGGGCGGTGGGACCTCCGGGGTTTTATACTTCAAGAGGCCGCTTGAAGCGCTAGTGAACAATAAAAACTGACTTACGTCTTTGAGATAGACGTTTAGGACCAGAAGTTCATTCCATCCAAAATAAAAAAATCCTTTGGGCGTAAGTTTTGCCATTTTAGGTGTGAGCGAGAGGTATTCCTTGAGGAAATCTGAAAAAAATGCGATTTTTTTTTTCACAAAAAAGGAAAATTGAGGCCGGGTACGAAGGGCGAACTCCACATCCTAGTCCACAACCCCCTCCTTTTCCCATTCCTGGGCATGACTTTTCTGTTGAGTTTCCCATACATAAAACTTAAAATGCGAATATCTCGAAACTACGTTTTGTTGAGTTCCCTTCGTACCCGGAGCGCCTCAATTCATTCTCAAAATAGGGTCATTTTTGAATACGCAAGTGGCGCCTCCTAACTTATCTCGATATTTTCTAATTACCAATCACCTTTGCTGACGTCATAAAGCACTTTTCTAGCGTCGAGCTACAGGGTGAAAACAGTGCGTCCTAGAGAAAAAATGAATAGAAAAAAAATTAAAGAGAATTAAATTTCCAAAAGATTTTATTTAGTGCTTTTTCAATATCTGTAACGGTTTACGATTTACAAGCCTTTAAAATTAACCTTCTTAATGGTTATACTTCAATAACCTTCTTACACGGAGGTCAACTTTTGATGGACTTAACGCCTTCAAATGTAATGAAAATACAAAATGACTAGGTGTACAAAATGAAACTCGGCTAAAATCTACAAAATTCAAATTACCCTGTGCTGAGTTTCATTTTGTACACCTAATAAAAAGATTCTACGTCACATTAACTTCATTTTCAACATATAACAGAAATAAGGCTAATAAAAGAGAAATGTAAGAGCCCAAATCTTTTAGAAATCCCCTTTAAACCGACGATGGTGGCGCTTAGTAGCGGAACTACATTGACCTCTTCCTTTGTTTTCGTTAAGGACGTTATCATAACAAACTTTACAACAAAAAAAACGTCAAATGGCACCAATTGACGGAAAATCTTTATTTAGTAATAATTAGCATAAAAAAAAAAAAAAAGTTCATTCAAGGTTTTTTATTTATTTGACGTTTCCATGTTAAATGTCAAACCATAGACAAAAGTTGACATTTCACTTCTGAAAGTTCCTCATAAAAATGCGCTTCCAGTTGACTCTTTCGTTTATTTACTTGTTTTTCGTTCAAAATGAATCTCTTCAGTTTTTCGAGGAAAGGTAAATTTGAATTTTGGGATGTTTTTTTGGGGAAAAAAAGTTTGGGTTTAATTTAACTTAACTTTCTATTTTGTGAGTTTCATTGAAGTTATAAAACTTTTGTTTTTTTTGCAGTCTTTGCATAACTCGAAGGAACTGTCGAACGATGAGATTGGTCATGTTGCTCAGTTGACAGATGATAAATATTTTCGAGATGTTTTAGACGAAATTCTGATTCCGAGGGTCGTAGGAACGAAGAATCATGCCAAAGTTCAAAAGGTAGTTCTCGCTTTTGCCGATTTTCTTCAGTTTTTTTTTGTTTTTTGGTTGGTTTTTTGGCCAAATTTACCTTTTGGGTTTTTGGCCAAATTTTACCTAATTTTTGGTTTTTTGGCCAAATTTTACCTAATTTTTTTTTGGCCAAATTTTACCTAATTTTTGGATGTTTGAAATGATTTTTTTTTAGTTTATCATAAATGAAATGAAGAAATTGAATTGGGAAGTTGAGTTGGATAAGTTTAAAGATACGACGCCAAATCTTGGCGTTTTAACATTCACGAATATAATCGCACATAAAAACCCGAATGCGACCCGAAGACTCGTTTTGGCCTGTCATTACGACTCGAAATATTTCCCAGACATCGAATTCGTCGGAGCGACCGATTCTCTGCGGTACCGTGCGCTATGCTTATACATCTGGCGAAAGTCCTCGACCGCATATATCAGGGACTAAAGTTTCGCTCTCTTTAATCTTTTTCGACGGCGAAGAAGCTTTCGAGGAATGGACGCCGACGGACAGCATCTACGGCGCACGTTCTTTGGCTTCCAAATGGGAATCGATGCCTTTCCCACGGAATTCCGTCTCAACCAACCATCCACAGAATCGTAATTTTTTTCTTAAATTATTACTGTAACAACAAATTTTTTCAGGATATGCTCGTCTTGCTCGATTTGATCGGAATTAAAAATCAAAAATTTGCCAGTTTCTTTCGAAATACGGACCATTGGCATGGACTTTTATCGAAAATCGAAAAGAAATTAAAATCCCTCAATATCGCCCACAGATTCCTACAATATTCTTGAGCGTTCGCCGAGCTAGAAGATGACCATCTCCCATTTCTCCAAAGAAGTAATTTTTATAGTTTTTTTTACTAGATAATCTTTGATTTTAGATGTCCCGATTTTACATCTGATCCCGCTGAATTTTCCTGTCGTCTGGCATACGGCTGCTGACAATTATTCAGCTTTGGATTTTCCGACGATTGAAAATATGAACAAAATTTTGCAGGTTTTCGTCTACGCTTATCTCCATGGAGCTTCGAGATAAGTACCTAAATCATCTTCCCCAAATGTGTTACCCTCGTGTTCTTAGAACACTTTTTGTTTCTTGTTGTGTAAATAAAGAAAAACCCAAAGAAGCATTTTACCAACCTTTTTCCATTTTTGTACACCTAGTAGTTATTTTTTCAAAATTTTAAACATTTTAGGCGTTAAAGTCCATCAAAAGTTGACCTTCTCCGTGTAAGAAGGTTATTGAAGTATAACCATTAAGAAGGTTAATTTTTAAAGGCTTGTAAATCGTAAACCGTTACAGATATTGAAAAAATGCACTAAATAAAATCTGTTGGAAATTTAATTCTCTTTAATTTTTATTCTATTCATTTTTTCTCTAGGACGCACTGTTTTCAAGATAAATTTATTTAAAAAAAAATTATTTTCCGAAAATGGTGCATACTGGAAATAAAAGTACAAATTTATAGAAATTAAATTTCCTACAATTTTTATTTATTAGGTGTACAAATGAAACTCAGCCACAGGGTAAATTTGAATTTGTAGATTTTAGCCAGTTCATTTTGCACCTAATAGTTGAGCTAAGTTAAAAGCGACATGCTAAAACTGGCCATCTGTTGGGGAAGAAATGAACTAGGTGATGATCGCATCACTCGTCGCTTTTGTGCATTGCAGGGCGCTGGGAAAAGTGCTGCGCCAGTAGCGCAGAGAATCCGGCGTCGGAAGCGGTCTCGAAAGGGTTAAGCCAGGTTCCACACTCAGCGAGGCAATCGCTGCAGTGGACGAATTGGAGGGTAAAAGCGTCCGTTTTTATCATATTTTTGGAGTTTGGAGGATAAAATGTCCTTTTTACCCAATTTTTGTGTAGGAACTTACCAATTTTTGGATTGGAGACTAAAGCATCCCTTTTGGAGTTTTCAAGAGGCGAGGAAGCCAGCAAAAATGCGGCACTCGCCGCAGACACCGGTGAGTCAACATATGAACTGAAACTGCCTCGGGGCGGTTTTTCTGGATCTGCTTGCCTCGGGAGCGTTCACGTCTATTTATTTCCCCGCACTAGGCGAGTCGAGGCCTCGTTCGTCTGCCACTCAGTCTGGCCACCATAATCTTATAATTATGGTTACGATTATTCCCTGTTGTTCTAAAATGTCTAAAACTAACATTTATTGTTTTAATGTTGAGATTTTCCAAATCCTTTCGATGTCGATGGTCTATCTTCGCATTCATCGCTTAAAGTTTCGCTTTCTGAATTGTCTTTCGTCGTCGGCTCATCGCTGGAAGTTTCATCTTCCGAACATGTTTTCATCCTTATTCTTTTGTCTAAAAATAAAATTGGGCAATTTTTTAAATACTCGAGAGATGTAAATGAAGTTTTTTATGTTTTTCTCAGTTTTTTGGCCTAAAAACTCATTTTTTTGGCTTAACTCCCATTTTTGAGCTTATTTCTTGGTTTATCGAGAATTATGAAATTGTGATTACTTTGCAAATGCAGCTGTGGGTTATAAAATCTTGAAGTTTTTTCTTATCGCATACACATTCAAACCAACCGATGGTTTCAGGCTCTTCACATGGGGATGGTTTTTTGCTGAAAAATTCTACAGATGTATAGAAAAATTTTTTTTTTTTACTTGACTGCGATTTATGCATGGCATTTCAGAGTTTTGCGTGCGAAAAATATTAGGGATTGAAATCGAGTCGCTCACTAACGGCTTTCCTGTCGCTGTCTCCTCGACTGAGTACAAAAAGTCCTTAACAACTGTAGTGACCTTGACGCAGTCGCCCGGCCCGCAAACTTAGTCGAAACGGTACATTTCGCCGATTTAACCGTTTTCTGACATACTTGTGTCGCTAGCGGCAAATGTGTTTCCAGAAATGTCGTATGATCGAACATGTTGAATTTTGAAATAAACCATATGATCCCCCCACCACTTGTTAACTATAATTTACTAAACTACCTTCTTCCTCTTCGATCAATTACAGGGTCAAGTGTGTTCAATGGACATCTTCTAATTTCTTCAGGTCTTCTATATTTTAAAAAATTCCTATTTTAAAATGTTAAAATGAAGGTAAACAAGTTTAAAATAAAATTATAAAACATATTTTTACTTTTTGTTGTTTTTTTTTTCTTCACACACTTTTTATACATTAAAATTTATGTCGGGATGTTAAAGTATTTCAGTAAAATATGAGGGGCAAAAATGAGGTTGAAAAGGTCGAAATTCCTGCGAAGAACTAGCCAAGTTCAGCTCTGCTGCAAGCGACAATCATGTAGGAAACAAAAATTTAGAGGAGGTAAAAATTGAAAAATTATAAAATTTAAAAAAAGTTTTTCAGGCTAATAACGCTCCACAAACAAGCGCTTTTAAACGTTTATCTCAAGAGGTAACTTTTTTTTTTTTTTTTTTGCTTTATAATACTTTTTTTTTAGATTTTTACCGAGTTTATAAAGCCTTTCGGCTATGAGGAGTTGCCTGAATGGCTCCGTAGTAACGAATATGTCAGACATGGCTACAGGCATCAAATAAAATCAGTCATAGCATGCTTCAAGACTATTTTCAGCCGCCATAATGAAACTGGAATATATGGACCCATTTGATTGGTTTGTTGGGTTATTTCTTATTTTTGGGAGAAGAGAGTGGTGTGTGATTATGTTTTACTTTTAACAATAGGCTGGCAACAAGGGGGTTTTCCTAACAATCAAAACCGCGGTATAGACTGTTCAAGGTCATCAAAACCGCGGTATAGACTGTTGAAGGTCATCAAACCGCGGTATCGACTGTTCAAGGTCAACAGAACGCGGTAAACTGTTCAAGGTCATCAAAACCGCGGTATCGACCGTTCAAGGTCAACAAAACGCGGTATAGACTGTTCAAGGTCGTCAAATCCGCGGTATAGACTGTTGAAGGTCATCAAACCGCGGTATCGACCGTTCAAGGTCACAAAACGCGGTATCGACTGTTCAAGGTCATCAAAACGCGGTATAGACTGTTCAAGGTCATCAAACCGCGGTATCGACGTTCAAGGTCACAAAACGCGGTATAAACTGTTCAAGGTCATCAAAACCGCGGTATCGACTGTTCAAGGTCATCAAAACCGCGGTATCGACTGTTCAAGGTCGTCAAACGCGGTATAGACTGTTGAAGGTCATCAAACCGCGGTATCGACGTTCAAGGTCAACAGAACGCGGTATCGACTGTTCAAGGTCATCAAACCGCGGTATCGACTGTTGAAGGTCATCAAAACGCGGTATCGACTGTTCAAGGTCATCAAAACCGCGGTATAGACTGTTGAAGGTCATCAACACGCGGTATCGACTGTTCAAGGTCAACAGAAACGCGGTATCGACTGTTCAAGGTCATCAAAACCGCGGTATCGACCGTTCAAGGTCAACAGAAACGCGGTATAGACTGTTCAAGGTCGTCAAATCCGCGTTATAGACTGTTCAAGGTCATCAAAACCGCGGTATCGACTGTTCAATGTTATCAATGTTATCGTCGATATCGACATTTAAGCCCACGTAACGACAGGTTGATCGCGGGCGTTGTTGTTATCTTGACAAATAAAAGGTTGACCTCCCATTAAAACAGCGAGTACTTTGACCATACGTAACAACTGGTTAACCCTCATAACAACAGGTTAACCTCGTAACACCAGGTCACCTTCGTATAAACAGGTTAACCAGGGGTAACAACTGGCCAACCTCGCAGACATCAGGTTAACCTCGTACAACAGGTTAACATCTTATAACAACAGGCTAACCTCGTATAACAACAGGTTAACCTTGCATAACAACATACCAGGAGTAACAACTGGCTAACCTCACTTAACAACTGGACACTTCAATTTTGTTTGCAAAAGATGAAGAGTTCAACACAACACGAAAGTGTCGCCAAACAGCGCTTCCTTCTAAATCTCTTTTTGCCTCATTCCTCAGAATTAACCTTTACCACGTGGGGTAGGTTACACTTCCCCATCAGAATCTCTCTTCTCCCAAAACTCTATTTCCCAACAGGTTTTTATTTATAAAAAAACATTTTTAGGTACTATAATTTAGTGTGTATATGAGTGGTTTTATGCCAGTACATAAGCATTTTGCCTTTTCTCGATTATGTCGCCATCTCTTTCTTTTCATCGGAGCGATAATTGCTTCTCGCTTTCTACACTTTACCATACGCTTATGTGCCATTCGGAAGCATTCGTCACAGCATTTGCGCAGTAATTTTGTTTTGTTTGTTGAAATTAATTTTTTTTCAGACTTGATTATTTTGGAATAAAATGCTGATAAACAGGTTCACATATTCCTTGGATTTATTATTCATTTTATTGTCGAAACGTATTCGGAATACGTATGTGGCGACTCTTTTACTTTCGAGTGTTATCATAGCGCTTTGCTCGCTCTATGATCGATTTGGAGATGTCGATTCAAGACATATACGTTCAGGTAGAACAAAAGCCTTCATGATGGTTAAAATGCCTTCTTGATTTTAGGAGTTTTTGGTAGCTACGCCTTTTTTTCGATAGTACCAGTCTTACATCTAATGTATCTCGACGGGCTTCAACTCGCATACAACCAAGCGGCTTTGGGATGGCTCACTGTCATGTTCAGCGTTTATTTCATCGGCGCTTTTCTTTATACGTCAAGATTCCCCGAACGTATTCGCCCAGGAATGTTCGACATATTTGTATGTTGAAAATTGAATTTTTCTATATTCTTTTTTTAGTTTCAAAGCCATCAATTGATGCATGTCTGCACTGTGATTGGGACGTACCTACAAATGATTAGGTTTTTTGGTTTTTTGGATATTTTCGTTTTGAGAACGGTTTTCGGTTTTTCCCTTCTATCTTGGAAACCGTCGCTCAAAACGAAAAAACCTAAGTAAAAGTTGTAGCTACGGAAATTTACTACATAAATATCTTATTGTTTTTTTCCGTCAGAGCAATATTTTAGGAGATATGAAGGTTTTAAGTTTTCAGACAGGCTCTAGGATTATTAGTTTTAACCTCTAACTCCTTAAATATTGCTCTTACGCAAATAATGAATAAAGAAATTTTGTAGGAAATCTTTGTACCTACAACTTTTACTTAGGACATTTTTCGTTTGAGCGACGGTTTCCGAGATAGAAGGGAAAAACCGAAAACCGTTGTTAACAACGAAAAATTTGCAAAGCAACCAACTTAAATACTTCCATATCTCCTAAAGTATTGCTCTGACGGAAAAACTAATAAGATATTTTATGTAGTAATTTCAGTACCTACAACTTTTACTTGGGACATTTTTTCGTTTTGAGCGACGGTTTCCGAGATAGAAGGGAAAAACCGAAAACCGTTGTTAACAACGAAAAATTTGCAAAGCAACTCGCTTAAAAACCATCATACCTCCTTAAGAATTTTTTTAAGTATTTTATTGAGCTCATTTTATTTGGCCGTTTTCATTTTTGGTTTTTCCTCTTCTTCGTACAGGACTAAATCTTTCCCTAAATAGCAGACGATGGCATCAAGGATTACTCCGATGCTTGTGAGTCCTGTAAAAAAAAATGCTACGGACGGCGGCCGGCCGGCCGGCACCACAGACAAAGTTGAGATCGGTAAAGATCAATATTCGATTTGACCCTCCGGGGTCTGGAAGACCCTTCCCCAAAAACCCGACGTCGAGGGTATCGCAATAACTTCTTTAAGGAAGTTAAATGAAATAAATACCAAAATGAATAAATAACTGACCGAAAGCTGTGGCGTTTAGGTTGACACGAAATGCTTTTCTGTCGTAAAACCAACAGTTTCCTTTTTCTCCGCAGTCGCTGTCCCAAAAGTGGAATCTAAAATCATTTTATAAAAGTAATTTTTGTTTTCGTTGTCCTTACCGATGATTGTACCGAATAAAATCGGCCCGGGAATAAAGGCGAGTAGGCTTATGAGAAGTAGGCCAAATCCTTGTGCGAATGCTTTATCTTCAGGGAGCACAGCTCTAAAAAAAATTTGGTCGTTTACTGGAGTAATTGCGCGCCAAAATGTGGTAAAATTGTGGTGTTTAGGCCAAAAACCGAAGAAAACAAGCAAAAATTGGGTTTCCAGTCTATTTCCAGAGGAAGACGCTCAAGAGTACGGTTTAACTTCCTTAAAGAAGTTATTTTGATACAGTTTTTGGGGAAGGGTCTTCCAGACCCCGGAGGGTCAATTCGAATATTGATCTTTACCGATCTCAACTTTGTCTGTGGTGCCGGCCGGCCGTAGCATTTTTCCGGAACACTTTACAGCCACAGTTTTCAACCGATTTTTACTAAATTTTCACACTAATTTCTTAGCCGGTGAAGAAGAATGTTACGAGGGCGATTTTTGAATTTCGAAAAAATGGCGGAGATATGTCTGTTTGAAATTTTGAAAAATTCGCTGCGGCGTTGGTTCGATTTTCACCAATTACTTATATTTTTGACGAATTTTTGGTTTAAAAAAATTGCCACTTTTTAATTATTATTTTTTTAGTGGGTAGAAATTTTATACTTCTACCCATTACGAGAGGCACATCCGTGGGCCAAAGGGCCCATTATTTCTACCTTGACACTTAAAAAAATTTTCGAAAAAAAAAAAAACTCGGAAAATTTTTTGAACAAAAAAAACTCCCCCCTCTCTTATACTTCCCCTCCCTTATACTTTCCCCCATTATATTCCCCTCCTTCGTTATACTTTCGTTCTCTTATACTTCCTCCCATATACTTCCCCCTCCGTTGTACGTCCCCTTTAGGAAGTTTTCGTTGGAAGCTCTTCAAACAAGTATGTACTTTCTTAGTTTATTGCCCAAGGAATTTAGAAAAATCCGTTCAATTTTACCTGTAATTTGCACTTGGTCTTTATTTTATGGTTTAGTCAATGGCTTGTTAGTCAATGACTTTTTCCCATAGTGGTCTTTATTCTATGCTTCTTCCTTAAAGAGAAGTACAACTATAGGAGGGGGAGTATAACGGAGGGGATGTATAAGGAGGGGACGTATAACGGAGGGGAATTTTCCTAAGGTCACCCTTTTCAAAAGCGTTATGGAGAGACATTTTCTCAGTTCACCATTTTGTTCGCAATAAATGACGTCATGACGTAACCCAAGCGTTTTGTCGAGGCGTGCGTTACGTTCATCGTAAAATTACGGCCACTTCGCTCGAGAAACGAAAAGCATTTTACATCAAAAATTGAATAAATAAAGTGAATTTTACCTTTTTCCATTCCCGATGAGTATTCGAATTTTTCGTTCATGACGCTCAATTGTTTGTAAAATTAATAAAAATAGTCGTGTCCTCCGAATATGGTGTTTTAGGTCCTTAGAAATCCTTTTTTACTTTATATTTTTTCTAATTTTGTAGGTATTTTTTTGTTTGTTTATTTTCTTTTCTCCAAAAACGTTTATTTTCAGGAGTTTTCAAAATGATTACCATCACGCCGAATATGCCGCCGCCAAATATGGGGCAGATGAACCGCATGCCGAATGCGGCTCAAATCAGAACCAGCGATTAATCCCGGGCGGCAGAATTTTCCAGCCGTTTCGAGCGTATCGCCAAGGCGGAAATGGCCCGGTGGTTTTCGACCCGGAATTCGACGGTAAAAGACTGCGAAAATCTGCGATGAGAAAAACCGTCGATTACAACGCAGCGATCATAAAAATGCTCGAAGTAAGAAATAAAAAGGATTTATAAAAAAAAATTTTTTTTCAGGCTCGAGTTTGGCAAAGGGACTTCAGAGACAGGCGAAACCTTCAGCCAGATGCGATGTACATTCCAGAACTGATGCCACCTTCGGCATACGATATCCCATAAATGCGGTTACTACTCGATTTGTCAAAACAGCCACTAATAAAATGAGATGTCCAATTTTCTGCATGGCATGGACCCCTGAAGGTCGACGTCTCGTCACTGGCGCTTCTTCCGGAGAGTTCACTCTTTGGAATGGACTCACTTTCACTTCGAAACGATTCTTCAGGTCTGCACTTCATCTGGAAACAAAATATTTGAAATATTCATTTTATTATTTTTTTTTTCAACTCTTAAAAGCCCAATTCGCTGATGATCCAAAAGCTTCTCTGCAGAAAAATTTGCTTTAGTCTAAGTCTTTGTTCCAACCGCAGTTTGAAACTCCGCAGGATTTGCTCGTCAAATGGCTTCAGATTTGAACGACGAAATTCCATGAGTATAGTTTCGCTGCGGTTGGAACAAAGCTAATAATTTTTTTTATATTCTTTATTACATATAATTTTTTGTTGCAGGCACACGACACGCCAGTTCGGACGATGGTTTGGTCTCACAACGAAATGTGGATGGTAACCGCGGATCACACGGGATTCGTTAAATATTGGCAATCGAACATGAACAACGTAAAAATGTTTATGGCACACCAGGAGGCGATTCGTGGCATCAGGTACACTCCGTCTTTTATCACAAAACTCTCGACTTTATTTTATACGATTTGTAGTCTTTGCGTTATTTCGTTTATTATATAAAAATACACGAAATTTCCCTCTCAACGAAAAAAGGAAAATGTCGAAAAAGGAAAATTGTATAATAAGAAAAAGAAAAAACCTTATTCCTTCCTATGTGAATAAATAAAATATTCCTTTCCTTACCGACAACTTTAGGCTGTGACAACTGTGATTTTATTTTTAAATATTTTTATATTATTGTACTTTTTTGAGCAATAAATTTTGCTTTTGAAGTACATTTTGTAACTCAAGTTATTTAGGCATTTTTTAGTCAATGCCAAATAACGGATGGTTACCGACTTGTTATTTTAACCCTTTTCAATTTGGGTCCAACAAGTTTTTTGTTCTTTGAAGAAGTTTAAGGGGTCCTTAAGACATTCCTTGAGATAATCCTTCAGGAATCTTCATTATTGCTGGAAAATATGATTTTTCTCATAAAACTAGTAGCCTTTTTGCTTTAGGGAAAACCTATCGTTCCTTAGATTTTGGTGCTCCCAGTTCTTTTCTTTGTGCTCCAAAAAATTGTTTTTCTTCATTATTAAATCCCCAATTTCTCTAGAATCAAGAGTTTTTACCTAAAGAAATGTATTTAAATTTTAAAATGAGGATTAAGTAGTTGAGGTTATTTTTTTGGTGTTAATTTTTCATTTTTCAGAGTTCACGGTCGAGTACTGCTGAATTTTAAATTTTAATATCAACAAATAAATTAGGAAGAAAAGATAGAAAAAAAATTTAGGTCCCCAGTAGGATTTGAACCTAGGATCTACTTGTTTCTAGCCCAGCTGTGGAAGCTGCATTAAATAAGCCTTCCATCTGGGTTCTTATCTCTTATTTCTACCATAACCTTAAAGAAAAACCTGTCTGAACAGGTTATTTTTACTGCAAAGTACCAGATCTGTTAGTCTTATTTTAGCTCTTTATCCTAAAAACACTTATTCCTTAGAAAAACCGTTCATTTTTAATCATTTGATTCTGAAATTTACACTGGGGGTCCAAAAAATATAAAGTATCCTCTAAAAAATTCTTCATTTTTTGCCCTTTTTTGCTGGTTTTATTAGGAAATGAGCTGTTTTGCTCAATTTATTAAACTTCTATTTTGAACGTAATTTTTCACAAAATTTTTAAAACCTAACCTAACAAAACAACCTAAAATTTTTGGATCTATTTACATATTTATTTTTTATTTTTTTTTTTATGGAGATACAACATTAAAAGTGAAATTGAAAGGCATTTTAGAATTATTTTTAATTAATTAATTTTTTTTTAGTTTCAGCCCTACAGACAGCAAGTTTGTTTCTTGTTCAGACGACGGAACGATCAAAGTCTGGGATTTTTATCGTTGCCAAGAAGAACGTACATTACGAGGTTTTTAATTTTAAACTTTTTATTTTATGTTCTAAAATTTTTTTTAGGCCATGGTGCTGATGTAAAATGCGTTCATTGGCATCCACAAAAAGGACTTATTATATCAGGGAGTAAAGATAACCAACAGCCTGTTAAATTATGGGATCCCAAAACTGGAACTTCTTTAGCTACTATGTAATAATGAAATCATAAAAACATTAATGTCATTTTATTATTACAGACATGCTCATAAAAGTACTGTGATGGACGTAAAATGGAACAATAATGGAAATTGGTTTGTCACCGCCAGTAGAGATCATTTGTTAAAACTTTTTGACATACGGAATTTAAATAATGAAGTTCAGGTTTTTCGAGGTCATAAAAAAGAATCAAGTAGCGTCGCTTGGCATCCTACTCATGAAGGGCTTTTCTGCAGCGGCGGTTCCGACGGTGCCATTTTTTCTGGCATGTTGGGTATGTGGTGCTTTACATAGTCTTTATTCTATTAAATTTTTAGAGCTGAAAAGAAGTTGGAGCGATTGAACAAGCGCATGATAGTATCGTATGGACTTTAGCATGGCATCCAATGGGTCATATATTGTGCAGCGGAAGTAATGACCATACGAGTAAATTCTGGACTAGAAATCGCCCTGGAGATTCCATGAGAGATAAATACAACTTAAATACACTTCCAGCATCCATGTCTGGCTTAGAAGAACAAGAAATTGGTTTGTAAAAAAAATCAAAAACATCCTTTTAACTTCCTTAAAGAAGTTATTGCGATACCCTCGACGTCGTGTTTTTGGGGATGGGTCTTCCTACTACTTCTACTTCTACCCTTTACGAGAGGCACATCCATAGGCCAAAGAGCCTATTATTTCTACCTTGGCACTTACAAAAATTTTCGGAAAAAAAAAGGAAACCCGGAAAATTTTTCGAAAAAAATTTTTTTTTTTACAAAAAAACTTAGAAATTTTTTCTAAAAAAAAAAAAAAAAAAAAATTTTTGGGAAAAAAATTTGAAAAAAAATCGGAAAATTTTTGGGAAAAAATTTGAAAAAAAAATCGGAAAATTTTTGGGAAAAAACAAAACTCGGACAATTTTTCAAAAATAAACTTATAAAATTTTCCGAAAAAACAAACTTGGAAAATTCTCCTTATACTTCCTCCCTTATACATCCCCTTCCGTTATACTTTCATTCTCTTATACTTCCCTCTCCGTTATACTTCTCTGTTATACTACCACTCACTTAAACTTCCCCTCCCATACCTCCCTCACTTATACTTCCCCCTCCCATATATTTCCCACTCCGTTATACTTCCCTCCCATAACTTCTCCCTACGTTTTACTTCCCCTCCGTTATACTTCCCCCTCCTATGTAGATTCTTCTCTTTAAGGAAGTTTTCGTTGGAAGCTCTTCAAACCAGTACTTTTTATTTATTTTGTAGAAGACGTAAATTCTGTAATACCTGGTATGGGCCCTGAGGATAAAGTGGACTTAAACTTAAGTGCATCTTCCGTCCCTGGCTTAACTCCAGGCGTAATCCCAGGATTAGACGATATGGACATGTCTGCCGACGATAAAAACAAAGCTATGTCTAAAAAAGTTAGTATTTCTCATCAGGCGTATACTCAATATATTTTTTAGGTACCATATTCAAAACCGATACCTAAAAACTTTCAAGCAAGTTGGAACGACGGAGGAAAACTTGACGATCCCGGTACCTTTAGATTTAAATCCCTTTTTTAAAATAAAATATTTATTATCTTAATAGTAGAAACTGTGATTCAGTTACTAACTTTTTAAGTTTCTTTAGATGATGATACAAAAGATGGGATTGATCCGATTGCGATTTTAAATCAACTTATAGAGCAGCAACCTGGGGTTAAGATGGTCAAAGATCTTGAGCCTGAAGCCATCTATATTTATGGAAAAGTTTTAAAAGTTGAACGTAAGATCAAAATTCAAAATTGGGATTACGGTTGCATGCTTGTTTTTTTTTTCTAAAATCCTTGAAAAAAATTTAAAAATTTTTTGAATTCATAGCGGGTTCTAAATTGGCGAAACATATCGCTGAGGGTGGCGAGAAATTGTTGAAATATCTAAATTCTGGAGCTGTGAGGGAATTGCGGGATGTTATGCCTCATTATGACAACGATAATGGCAGCGATATTGATTCTAGTTCTGATCAGGTATGTCTTTTAAAAATTATCTTTTCTTTTTATTTTTTTTTCTCTTCAGGAAGAATGTGTAATTCTGGACTTACCCGATTTTCCTCCACGCCCAAAACCAGGTAAAGGAAAACAAATATTTAAACACAAGACTACATTTTATTACTTTTTTTCTTTCGACAAAAAATTCCAAAAAGTATTTTTGACAATATCCAGAAAATTAGGGGTCGCTGGGCTTTTTTGAATTGAGTTTTCAGCACTTTTCTTCGTCAAATTCTGAAAATTAAATTTAAAAAAAAGACATAAAATTTTAAATTGAACCTTAAAATTATCAAATGCAGTTTGTCTGGTTGTTTTCTTTTTGGCCCAGTTTTTCTTTAGACTGTAGACTCTCTTTTTGCGAATTTCGATCGTTTCGTTAGGATGGGACCATTTTAAACGAGTACCTTCAAAAGGGCGGCCCGTCGACTTTACAGTTTAATTTATTTAAAAGTGCTAAATGTTCATTTATGGATTCCCTTCGAACCTTTTTCACTTTTTAGATTCCTTGGGACTGAATATCTGATCCTCAGTTTTGGTTTCTTTTAATTCTATCTCTTTTTCATCCGCTCATCATCATTCGTCAATCTATTAACGGGATGTTCTGAATCTGTATTACTAGGTCCGGATCTGTCATTTTAATTTTCAAATTTAAACCCCTGAACGTATTTTATAATAAAAAAATCACATGGCAACAAAATTCCACAATATGGAAGAATTTATTGTGTTTTAAGCTGAAATTTGGTATTTTTAGGTTTTGTACACCTTTTTTTAAATTTGTTAATGGAAATCAATTCTTTGTCATTGGGGTTTATTTTGAACATTTTAACTTCCTTAAAGAAGTTATTGTGATACCCTCCACGGGGTTTTTGGGGAGGGGTCTTCCAGACCCCGTAGGATAAATTGAATATGGATCTACACCGATCAACTTTGTCTGTGGTGCCGGCCGGCCGTCCGTAGCATTTTTTTCCGGAACACTTTACGGCCACATTTTCATCCGATTTTCACCAAATTTCACCAAAATTTCTTTAGCCGTGAAGAAGAATGTAACGAGGGCGATTTTTGAATTTCGAAAAAATGGCGGAGATATGTCTGTTTGAAATTTTAAAAAATTCGCTGCAAATGGTCCGATTTTCACCAAATTTTCACCATTAATCCTTTATTTTTAAGAATTTTTGTGTAAAAAAATTGCCATTTTTTATTTTTTTTTTAGTAGGGAGAAATTTCATACTCTACCCATTACGAGAGGCACATCCCTAGGGCAAAGAGCCCATTATTTTTTTTCGAAAAAAAGAACTTAAAAAATTTTTCAAAGAAAAAAAAAGGAAAACCCGGAAAATTTTAGGAAAGAAATCGAAACTTTTTCAAAAAAAAGGAAATTTTTTGAAAAAAAAAGTTAGAAAATTTTTCGATAAAAAAACCGGAAAATTTTTCGAAAAAAAACCGGAAAATTTCGAAAAAAAACTTCCCCCTTCCTTATTCTTTCCTTCTTTATACTTTCGTTCCCTTTTACGGAAAATTTTTCCAGAAAAAAAACCGGAAAATTTTTCAAAAAAAAACCGGAAAATTTTTCGAAAAAAAAAAAACTTAGAAAATTATTTGTAAAAAAAACTTGAAAATTTGTCGAAAAAAAAAACTTGAAAATTTGTCGAAAAAAAAAAACCGGAAAATTTTTTGAAAAAAAAACTTCCCCCTTCCTTATTCTTTTCCTCCTTTATACTTTCGTTCCCTTATACTTCCCCCTCCGTTATACTTCCCCCCCATATACTTCCCCTCCTATACACTTCCCCCTCCGTTATACTTCCCCTCCCATATACTTCCCCTCCTATATACTTCCCCCTCTATACTTCCCCCTCCGTTATACTTCCCCTCCTATATTGTTACTTCCAGGAAGTTTTCGTTGGAAGCTCTTCAAACCAGTACTTTTTTTTATTTTCAATAATTTAAAAAATAAATGGGGCGATCCATACATTCTAAACTACTGCATATACTAAATAATACTTTTTCTTTAAAATTATTTTTAAATTTCAATAAATACTCACTGAGTTTCCATAATGATTGCACTTAACGAAATATTTCTTGATTTAAGCTGTTAAAATAAAAAAAAAAAAAATCTATTTATAACTTAAAAACTTACTGCATTTTTTCCTAGTTTAGATAACATTTTGGTATTTACGCAATATTAATTTTTTGAATGTTTATTATCTGTCTATTAAAGATTAATAATAATTAATGACAGATGAAAATTTTAAAAAGGGCCTTGAATAACTGGTGGTGGGGAAGATATGAATTTAATCATTTATTTAATCGAATGTTCCTAATATGTCTGGAGTGTGAGATTAGTCACTTTGGCGACATCCCCCCCCCCCCCCGTCTGTTAAAGAAGCACCCTCTTTGGAAACACCCGTTGTATCTGGTGTTTGGGTTTATCTCCTTTTTTCCCAGGTTTCTGGTTATTTTCCTTGATTTTTTGGTGTAGAAGATTCTTCAGGTTTTTTTGCTTTCAACATCCTACTTAATCGAGTTTTTTAGGGTTTTGGGTCGTATTCCTCGATTTCTGGTTTAGAAACATCCAATGTTCAAACCACCATTTACAGTGACTAAAACGTTGTCAATTTTGTAGATCCTGAGAAAGAAGAATCTTTAGGAGGATCGAAAGGGTCTCGATTCAGCGATTATACGCCTCCGTCGTTTTCAAACTACCAGGGAAGAAGAGAAGGATCTGACAACTTTGATCCAGACGACGATTATCACGATGATAGATATTCATCAAACTCAGATTCATTCCGTGGCCAGTCTTTCAACCAAGACCGACGTGGCTTCTACGACAAAGACGACCGCCCACGACCGTGGGAGAACGACAACGACGACGAGGAAGACTACTACGATGACGGAAACGACCGAGACAGAAGCAACGACAGAAACGACCGCGATCGCAGAAACAGAAACGATCGAAACGACCGAGGCTATAGAGGAAACTACAGAAACCGAAGAGGCTGGCGTTCCAGACGAGGCAACCGTAATTGAACTTGGATCCAATTTGACAATATTCTGTCTTCCTCAAGTCACTTTTTTCTCAACCAGGCTTAAGCAAATTTATCATTCGTTTTTTAAATCATTAGTGTAAGAAACAGTGTAAATAAGGATTTCGGGTAATCTTTTTTTTTTATAGATATGCTTAATATGTTGAAAATTTTGATTTGTGCATACTTATTGTCTTATAAGATTATTTAATTTTATTTACCAATTCACCTAAAAACTCCTCATCCCTTCTTTTTTCAGCTTTCAGAAAACAGTAAGTATTGACTAAGTTTCTTCAAAGTCAACGACCACGCATTTGCTTATAAATCTAACTCAGAATTTACTCAAAAAGTACTATTTCAGTATAATCTAACTTTTTTTAGTTGAAAGAATTAATTGGGATACCAACTTTAACTTTCTCAAAGAGAAGTTATTGTACCACCCTCCATGTTCAGCTTTTGAAAGGTTAACTCGCAAGACGGCCATTGGCTCCGGCAGTTTTGAGTTGAAATGAAGAAAGGTTATATTGTAACCTCCTGGCTGCCGTGATGTATGAAAATGGAAATTTAGGTTTTAAATAATATTTTTAATTCTAAAAAGAGAGCTTACTTTTATTAAAATATTTACATTTAACATTAAATAGTAACTTCAAAAATAAATAAAAAATATTTACACCTCGCTTGACTATTAAAATCTTTATAAAAAATAGTTTCTTAAAATTAAAGCAATAGGTACTATTTTTCATGATAAAAAAAGCTAAAAACCTAATAAATTTACATAAGTCTTTTGCTTTTTCACAGGTTAAACCTTAAAATCTCAACATGAGAAATAAAATTTTGTACTTTTTAGAACAAATTTAAAAAGGAAATAAATTAATTGACAAGAGGGCAAGAACTTAAAAGAATACTGTGGAGTGATGCCATTGCAGTCCAGTCGCGTCGTTCGCCGCTTATTATCACATTTCGAATGCAGCCTTTGAAATTTTCTCTTGAAAGAAGAGTCCCCGCAGAAACAGTATCTAAAAAAAAATATAAAAATGCTTTTTTAAAATTAAATTTACCTGGGAGGCCGCCGATAAACAAAGGACTGTTCGTCCTGGCTTCTGTCAAGTGGCCATTGTCGCTCAGCCAATAGGTTTGCTCTAAATTATCCACTCGGAGCTTAAGCTCGTCTTTTATAAACAGAACCTGTATCCTATGCCATTTATTATCGCACGCTGTATAACCAGTGGCAAACTCTTGAACTACACTAAATGGCCTCCTGTCTCCCATATCTCCACTCATCACAATCTAAAATTTAATTAGTACCATAAAAAAATAATTTTATTTATTACTTTTCCATTATGCAATTCTAGAGATAAAGCAGGATATCCGTGTGGTTCAGACACACTTAAAAGGATTCCGTTTAACTCAGAAGTTCTGAATTCCATTTCAAGCTCGAGAAGCGAACCAATATTAAATTTTTTTTCTAAAATAAAATAATTAAACAAAATAAAAAATAAAATTTATCTTACTGTAAATGGCGAATCCATCGCCTGGAAATACGAGCCCCTTTCAACATTAGGGAAACATTGGTCGACTACACTTTGATGTGTTGACTTCTGACTAATTAAACTTTCTTCTAAATTGTTGATCTTCAGTCGTCTTATACAGCCTTTAAATCCCTCTAATTTTTGGTGCTGAAAAATTTTCGATTAGGAGAAAACTAAAACCAAAATTTATGTACCAATTGGCGTGGAACCATGACGCCAGTTTCAGGAACGCCGCCGATAAACATGAGACTGCTCACGTTCATCTTTTTCGGCGTTTTCGTCATTTCTGGATCGATAGAATCGATCTGAAGAGTCATCTTTTTATCGACTTTTTCTAAAACCATCTAAAAAAGAACATAATAACAAAAATAAAAATATAAAAAATTACCCTGTGCCAAATTCCATCATTAAAAACAGCCTGAGCTGTCGTTTGAATTTTCTTCTGGCCTTTCAGGACTATTTGAACTCTCCCATTTTTAAGGGCTGCCATTAAGTAGTGCGGTTGTTTACCTTTCACACCCTTTAAAGAAATAAAATAAAAGAAATATAATAAAATATACCGGTATTAGGAATAGTAGACCGTTTTGATAAAAAGTTCTAAAGTCTAATTCTAATGTAAAGTTCTTTTGGAAATTGGTCCTCTCGGAAATTAATTTGGACGTGAGAGTTAGGTTTGTCGCCAAACCTGACTGCTCCAGATTCAGCGAATAACTTGAAACTTTCCGACATCCAGTTGCATCAGTCTTTTTGATAAATTCGGAACCATCGTTGTTTGGACCGAACCTTCCAATAGTAACTCGCTTAAAATGGATTGGCTGGTCGAAACCGAATACTCTGAAATAAAATTAGAAATGAATTTTTGAGATGGTACATACTTATCGTTATAAATAACGTCTTTGATAGTCCCGACGAAAAGGCATGTTTGAAACGTCCTGCCGTAGTATTAAACCCTGTTGGGAGTCCGCCGAAATATAACCCTCCCAATTCACCAGGTGCTTTTATGGTCATGGCTCCTTCAGGAAGGACGGTGACTGCATCCAGCGTATCGTCCACTCTGAGCTCCAGTCTTTTCCCGACCTTAGTCACACTCACAGAATGAAACCGTGAGTCGGCGTATTCAGAGCTAATACTCGCCAGGCGGACTTCACCTCTCCCGGCATTTAACCTAACATCAATCTGCCCCCTTCGAAGGCTCACTGAATAATAACTTAGCCTATCCTGAATTTTAAAAATCTTATCAAACACTTTTAAACGTTTCAAACAAAGAGAAAGTATAAAGTTAAAATATTAAAAAGCGAAAAGAAGTATGAAAATTAATGAAGATGAAAGAACAGGGTTGAATAGGTTACCTCCTGTTCTATGAGATTAGTGCTCTCTTCTTTTTCATCAAGTAGTCCACTCTGAAAATCAATGCGTGATTGATGAAAAACGTTAAAATAGGTTATATCAATGAAACGAAATTAACGAAATTCACCAGCTCTCGAGAGCCTCTATTTTATCTCATTTTAACATCACAATGTTACTCCTTGTTATTTTAAAACAAAATGATAATTTACCAGGCCTTCAAATGTGGACAGCATTAAAAGAGCATCACGTTTCATAGTTGAAAAGACAAATCCAAAACTGTCCTTCTTTTTAAGGTTATGTGATGGCAACTCTAAGAATCCGTTGCCCAGAAATCCAGCAACAGTGATAGGCTAAAATGGAGGTTATAATAACAATAGAAAGTGAAAGAAAATTACTTTTTTTGAGCATGGAGCTTGAACGCCCCAGTATTTCCCTTTAAATAGACTATAACCTCCTTGGTCAATCTGAATGTCGGACATACACCCAAGATAG
>JACGAQ010001797.1:0-51478 GCA_014119065.1 Orius insidiosus | reverse complement strand
GGGAATAGCTCACCTGACGAGGCTTTTTAAGCCGAAACGCGTCGTGAGATACCCGTTATCATGGTCATTTCTTCCTCTATTATTGGCTAATAATTTGGAAAAAATATTGATTCGTTACGGATTATTGAAAAAAAATGTAAAGTACTAATAAATTTTGTTAATTTTTAAAATATTATATTAAAATGGTGTAAATATAAAACAGGTAACTATGTGAAAGGTGCAAAATGCCTTTCAAGCGTAATAGGACATGAGAAAACAGAAACGTGGGGGTTTTGTTGTAAACGTGGGTGTGTGCGTGTCGGTTTCTAGGGTCTCGGACACGGCTCGGACCTGTTGATGCGCCTCGTGCCGTTCCGGGGACGGGCTCATAACTCGGCTAGGCCGGCTAACAGAGCCTCTGGGGCCCATAAACGTAAATCTAATCTCGAACATCCAGCTCCACGCTTTTACTTGATTATACCGTAAAGGAGCACACCGGGATTGTTTATCTGACATCACCTTCCCGGTAATGGGCTCGCCCCAACTTTTTACCTCCATCAAAGGTAAATTACACGTTATCCAATTACTTCCCTTTCCAAGATCCTTTCGTGCAAACGCCTCTTTAAAAATAAAGTAGCTATGCTCTGCCTATACGCCTTTTAATATCATTACAAATTTAAACCCATAAGTCTCATCTCTTCATTAAAGAGCGGTTTCCAAAGGGAAATATTGATTAGATTATGAAGTTCTGTAGCCAAATCGCAGCTTTTCTCACCCAAATTGAAGAGCTAGACAAAAACTTACCTTAGTTTGTAATTATGAGAAAGTTAATGGTCAAAGCTGGCACCGAAGGGAAAGATTCTGCGGAAATAAGAAGAAAACTTCCACGAAAAATGTTCTGGAAAATCCTGGCAAGTGATGCGGGGATCCTATTACTAATTAATTTTTTTCTGCCTGGAGGGTATTACAATAACTTACCTTTGAGAAATTTAATACTTACTGGCAGTACAGGTTTAAAACCTGACATGTCTCCTGATTCTTAGAAAATAAACATGAAAGTTTTGGGTTTTTTTTTTAAGCTGTAAAATTTTTGTAACATTTATTCAGAAATCCATTATATTATATCCAATTTTACAACAATAAATACAAGCTTATATAAGCATTTTTTTTACATAATCGTACGATTTATTATACGTAATAGTTATTTACACAACCGTGTGTTTCGTTTATTAGGGAAGGTCGCCAAGTTTTATTTACATTCAAAGCGTCTAATAAAATATTTTAAATTTTTTAACAAAAAGATCATCTCATGATGAATTAATATTAAAAGAATTGACGGTCTTAGTTTAGAGAGTTGTCAGAGAGGTCCTCCGTCGTCGCTGTGGAAGGATTTCGAAGTCATCGTCTATTTCTGTCAAACAAATAATGAAAAATAATATCTAAAAGGCAATAAAATTAGACAGAAAAACAGACGGGATGGGTTTTGAACCCAGGATCTTGGTTGCCGAGCACACTAACTGCTAGAATAATGGGATTGTTTAACAATAAAAATTTTCAAAAAACTTTGAAAAAACGTAGTTAAAAATCCTGCTCTAGTGAGGGCAGCACCAGCTGGGGCTCGCCTTTTAAACCTCAGGCTATAACTCCTCGACTATATTTCAAGTTCGACAAAGTTTACCTCGTATAATCCCACCCTCTCTTTTTCTCGTGTGCCCAAACACCTTTCCATTTCCGAATTAAAGTCCTCCTCCCCATCTGAATCGCAGAAGGGAACAAACGAAATCTACTTTTATCGGAATTCAAAGTAACTTTTTTCGCCCTCTATTTTCATTATTAAAAGTTAAAACGAAAAAACTTTTGTTTACCTATATCCTGCCATTGGTATTCTTCTGTCTCTTGTTTTGAGTATCGTTCCTGTTTCATTTTTCTCCGATCTAAAACAATAAAAAGCGTAAATAGTTAAATGGATTTAAAAAATGGCAAAAGATAAAAAAAAAAGAATATTTTTTTAAATGTAAATAACTAAATCGTATCTTCTGAGATAGGGAAATCCTTTCCAAGCAGAAATAGCATCAGCATTTCCCATTTAGAATCCGCTTAAATGGAAACATAATATTTCACTCACGTAAACACGAATTGTTTAAATTGTAATATATCGATTTAATACAATGAGGCGTTGATTATGGAACTGGGGAAAAAAAAAAGAAGAAGGGATGTTCCAATCAAGGTATGAAAGGGTCCGAGGTTGATTCGTAGGTTTTCAATCTCAAGATGTCTTTTTAAGGTTGGGGGGGTGTCTTTATCTGGACGTCTTTTCAAGTCGAATCTTTATACCGGTGGCTGCCTTTCCCTCGATCTAAGACATTCAGAACCCCGATGGACAACCTGGTCTACCGGAATTAGAGGTAATGGCGGGGAAAGTTGCCCCGTCACGTGTTACGCCTTCACCCACCCCCGACCTTCCAACCCCGGCCGAAGCAATTTGCCACGACGTGTTCCTTCCATAAATAACTGCATGCAAATCTTCTAACGCCCTCCCCTCCCCCATCACCGGGCGACCCGTCACTATCACCGTGACGACCAACGATGGAATTTTCTTGTTAGTCATATGTCCCTGATGTATTTCATCAGTGTTTAGCTGAGCACAATTTTGTTCGGAAAACTTCTGAGTACTTGACAGCTTCTAATTAGAATAACCAATTTGGATTTAGGACAAAAACCTCCCTGGAAACTATTCACTATCATCCTTATCTTTAGTAATAAAGACATACCTCCAATATTTCTACGGACATAATAGCTTTTTTCGTCATCTTCAGGGTTTCCCCATCTCAAGAGCTACTGTGATTGATCTTGAAGGAGAGAACATTTCGGATATCCAGGGCAAATCCATCCACGTAGGCGATGTGTCATTTAAGCAATAACCCCACACCGAAGTCCAGCAGAGAAATCAATGGAGCAGAAAATGAAAACTTGAAGAAAAAGCGATCTACTTGGGCTTTATTGTTTCCTAGAGGAGTAATTTTTCCCCGATTTCGGTAAAACTATACGTTAGGTCCATTTTTAAGAGGGTCCTGTTTGTGATTAAATGAAAACTTGAAAGAATTGGATGCAAGTGCAAAAGGTAAAAACTAGGTTTAAGGATGAAAAGGGAATGGGGAGTACGGAAGAGGATGAAATCCCAAGGGTGACCGGCCCACTTTGTTGGACTTTATTCCAGAGGAGTTGGCAAATAGAGTTACTGGCTATTCAATTAGCGATATTGAATGGTTGAAGTCCTGAAATAAGGGAGGGGTTCAGAGGGAATAGTCGTTACAGGAGAGCGAGGCGGCCCTTGGCGGGAAACGACAAAAGGGCCAGACGGCTCCTCGTTCTATCCCTCGCGACCTTTGACATGCAAATGAACACAAACAATTGGCCGCCGTTCCCCGCGCCCGCGGTAGCCTTTCATTACGTTAATGGTGACACGGTCGGTTTGAGACCGCCGCCGACGTCGCTCCCACCTTTGGCTCGATTCAACTTGAGCCTCCGACCCCCCACTCGCACCCACCCCATCCGTCAGTCCTACTAAATAGTACAGCCCACGGGGCAATTTGCAAGAGCAATTTGTCAAGTCGGGGTTAAACTAATTGGACAACTCCCCTCAATATTCAGAAAAAAAACTTAAGCTTCCCCCTTTTGATTTTCAAAAATGTTTCCTCAAGTTTATTAGCCTCATACTAACCTTTTTCTGGAATAACCGTTGAATTCGACGTCGACTTACTAACTGGAAGATTTATCTCTGCAACAAAATTCCAGGAAGTTAAAACTTATATACTAAAACACCTATAGTTACATTTTTTTCTATAAGAAAAACTTTTCACTGCAACATAAACAAATATAACAAATTGCTAGCTATCAATTTACTGAGTTTGAAGTTTTATACGCAGTAAAACAACTTTTCTGATTAATAAACTTATAGGCGTACGATTGCTTTTGTTGATAAAACTAGAAGTTTGAACTTTTGATTTTAAAATCGATCCAATATTTTATAGGGGGTTTTTTTATTGCATATATTAGAGAGATTTTCGTCGGGAGGTATTTTCGTTTGTTTAATTCCTAGGGCATAAGGCTTAAAAATCGTGGCGAAGGATCTTCTGGTGGGGGTCTTAATTGTAATACCCTTTTCGGTCCGGGGTATTTGGGGCTATGCAAATTGTCCTCGCCTTCTGACCATTCTCCGTCTTTGTGTTATTGCCTGGAAAGGCTTTCCCACCCTTTAGATTTTAGACTTTGTAAAAAAAAATCGTTATATGTGAAACTTGTATCAATATGGAGATACTTAATATTTAATGTTTTCTAAATTCGTTTAGATCAATACGTTTTCCAAGGAAGAAATGTGAAGACAACCATGGAATTATTCATAATATGAAAGGTCAGAGCGTATATTTCCACATTTTATAGAAATAAAATTGCTCTAGGGGCCGATATAGGGGTTGAAGTATGGTCCCATTATTTGGTCAGAAAAAATTCCTTGTTTTCTCTTCCTTTTAAATCAGGCAGGTCCTTAAAACGAAAAGGTGAAAAAGATCGCTTTTTTAACGGCTTATCAAAAAAAAAGTTTCTCCGGAATGATGGCCCACTACGCCGGGGATTGAACTCATGACCTCCGTAATAAAGATTATCTAAAGATGTTACCTTCCAACTTGATGACGCCATCGGTTTCTCCGAGTGAGTTTTTCGCGACGCATTGATAGGATCCGAAATCTTTTCTTGTCACGTTTCTGATTTTTAAGACCATATAACGCGCGTAGCCTTGATCCGAAACTGACGTCTCGAATTTTTCACCTGAAACCATTTTTAAAAATGTTTCTTTGTGTTAATTTATTCGTCAGATTTCTCCAATTTTAATGAGAAAATTAAGAAAGAAAAAAATTAGGTCCTCAGTAGGATTCGAACTCTGAGCCTCTTTTGTAGTATTACCATTTTTGGAAGACAGGTTGACATTGAGGTAGCCTGTACTGGATCCTTCAACCTTTTCTAATTTTCTCATTTTAATACAAAATTTTATAACTCACCGTTAACTATCATATCTCCTTTCTCTGTGGTCCAGTAATTAATGGAAGACGGGAACGCTTCAGTCTGACATGCCAAAGAAATATCTTGACCGACATAAGCACCTTCTAACTGATTCGCTATAGAAAGCATAGGTGGGACTAAAAAGTAGGAAAATATAATTTTTTTTATATAAAAGAACTGGGAAAAACAGTAAAAAGATTTTTAATCAAATCCTTTATTAACACGAGAAAAAGTAATAAGTGGCGAAAAATGTAAATAATTTTTGAAGTTTTTATTTAGAAAGGAAGACTTTTTTTTCGTCCTTTTGAAAGGGATACAAACGTCAAAGAACTTAATTTACAGTTTTTATCACTCACTCCTCATGAGTGGAAAAAAAAAGTAGGTCTGAAAAGTCGTTTGAAGCCTGTTTAAATTTTATTTTATCTTAAAAACAAATTAGTAATTTTTGCAAGTTTTTAGTTTTAAAATTGTTCAAAGTTGCACAGGTGTTCTTAAATAATAAAAAGAGTGAAAACTTACATTGAACACGTAAAAAGACTCTTTTGCTGATAGATGGAGGCACACCGTTTGACGCGATGCAAAGATACGCCCCCATGTGCAACCGGCTCACTTTTCTTATTGTGAGGACTTCCCATCTACGACATTGACTAAAACAAACGAAAATTTGGTAAAAAATGAAAGAGGTTTAGAGCTCTTATCTTCTATTATTTACATTTTTTTACGTTCTTCGTTATCTTGCTAATCTTCTTTCCAGATTGATTGAAATTTGTAAAAATGACTTTTTTTTTCTTTAGCCCATTACGCGAGAATTTCCTCAGGAAATTGATTCAGGATTTTCGTCCTTTCTCTTCTGAAGGAAATTAGATGGTGAAACGAAAGACAAAAAGAGGGCAACTTTTTTTTTAAACTTCCGATGTCGTTTTCTTTTAATTAACATCTTTTTTATTAGATAAGTTAGAATTCAATTACATCAAGAAGGGGAGGAAAAATAAATAAAAGAGTGGTTGTGCTTGTAGATGACGATTAAGTTTTATTGTTAAAAAGTTGTGCTTAATCCTAATAAATAGAAAGGGGTAATTTTTTTCCTCTCGCAAGGAATGCCCGAAAAGTTGAAAGTTGACAGATATCTTACCCATGTCTCCGTTATAATTGATATCTTTTCCATCCTCACGTCTCCACATGACGTAAGGATCTGGATAACCTTGCGCACGACACTGCAAAGTCACGTCGCCGGCTTCCCTCACGACCATATCCGTCGACGAGTCCCTTTCGACGATTTTAGGGGGAACTAAAAAAAATCGATTTTAAAAGAGAAAAAGAAATTGATGACAGAAAAAAGAGAAATAAATCTGTTTTATCGGTTAGACAATGACCTATTAAGTAAAAGGCCTATAAAGGATTTCCCAAGATATTCAGCGGGGCTTGGAAAGCGTCTCAATTCGAGGCTAATCGGAAACGTGTTTATCGCCAGATAAATAAAGTCTGCCTGGATTTTTATCAACGGGGGTTTTTTCCTCCTCGCCCGAGGAGCGGCAGAGGGGCGCGAATCCTCTCCCCACAGGAGGCATAAGTTCTACTTACCAGTCTCGTGTGACTTCACTTTAATGTTCCCTTCCCTACACTCGTTTCCAGCTTTACTTCCTCCGTAATAATATTACGTCGGGAAATATGAGGGCTCGCAACTTTACAAAGAGCCCCTTTTTTTACCATACTAGGATCATTTTCCGGTCGGTAAGAAAATTTTCTTGAATCTTCTGCGGTGTTCGTCGGACATCAGAGAAACACGTCCAAATCGCCCCAAGTACAAAAGTTAAGAAAAAAAAGCCTTACCAACTACTTGTAAATAGCCTTGGCGGCTTCTCATAGGGTCGGTATTGACTTGACACATGTACCAGCCTCTATCAATATCCTGTACGTTGCTTATATGAAGGTACCAAGATCTGTGGTCGTTGTAGGAAAGCGAAACTCTCGGGTTTTGCGTTATAACCGAATGGTGAATTGACAGTATAGTCTGCGTGTCTACTCTCACCCACGCGACCTGAAAATAACGTAAGAGAATTAAAAAAAAGACAACAAAAAAATCGGTGTTTAAACAATAAATTCCGAGGATATTTCATCGTAAAAGAGACGTCGAGGCGTTTGAGAAGGCTGAAACAATTTCTCGAACACGTAGAGTCTCGAGATATGCTGAGGGAGGGAAGATCTAAATACCTCCCGAGAAGCCGTGCCCGGGGGCTTCCTATACGTGTCTTGACTCGATCCGTCGTGTTTGGCCTCGACAAACCTACATCTACACCTCCGAGCAAATCTTATTAGGCCTCTCGAGTCCCAACGCCTCGACGCCTTTGGTCAACTCCATCCGTCTCCCTTAAATAAACACAACAACCAAAAAGAACGACAATAGACTTTTAAATATTTTAAATAACATAATCTCATCCATTTTTTTCAAACAATACAATGATTGTTTAACCTAATCTTCTTAAAAGTCAAAACAAAGCCCCAAAGACTATACTAGTACAACAACAAAAAATTCTAATTATGAAATACTCCATATCTGCTTAAAACTGTTAATATGCACCCAAATTACGTGTTAATGCACATTTGCATAGAAAATGGTCCTAAAAGGCTTCCTATTGCTTTTTGAGGTTACGGTTTTTTCAATTCACCCAAAAAGGGAAACAAAAAAATTTTAATTAGGTATACGATTAATCTTTCCAAAGAAGTTCGTTACATATATAACATATATTTACGTTTTGTTCGATGATTGACATTTTATAAAATATAGGATAGCAAATAAAATCCGATTATCGTCATTATTAATGCAGTGGAAAATATTGAAATTCTCTAATCCATTTTGTTTATTAATTATCACGAGTCCCTTTTGTTCAATTTAATTATTGTTATACTGGAAGCCTTATAGTGGAAACTGGGCGATAAGGAAGAGAAAACGACATTTTATGTCATCGCGTCCAGTTAATTTTGATAATTCTGACATCTAAGGGCTTTACATGATATTATTTAACTTTGGTAAAAAGAGGGGTAAAAAAAAATATTTCATTAATACTTTGTACAAAAGGCTTAGCCCAACTTTCTAAAAGTGCGCATAAAAAAAAATTAGTGATTATTAGAAGTTTTAAGCTCATTTTACTTTTTTTTCGTTTTTCTGTCTTTTTTCCCACTTTCGCAGGGGTGAAAGGATTTGAGAGACTTTAACAATGTATGGGGTCATTAGCGAAAGGACAAAAGAGGGACGAGGCCCATTCCGGCGAATCCCAGTTTCCCTTTTAGTGATAGTGAACAATGTTAAGAGGTACGTGGTCCACGTAAAAATTAAGCTTTTAAGTCTTTTTTATCAACATCGATTTTGTAAATAAAAAAAAGGAAAATACAGTTTTTCCCTCAGGCCATCAACAAGCCCCAAGTCATAGAAAATAAAAGGGAGGCCAACGCGAGATAAAGCACGGAAAAGTTGTATCAACGATAAACAATGAAAAAACACAACAAGGAACTATTTGACTAAACCCCTTTTCAATTGACGACCATCCGGCATTAACGATCAGTCATTTTCCCGAATTTTCAGTCATCGAAAAAACTGAAAATGACTTTTATTGATTTATCTTCGAATCAAACATTTGCTCTTTTCATTTGTGGGCATATGAGAATTTTTAGAAATTAATGATAATAATATATTTAATTTTGATACCAAAGCGATGTCAACAAAAAATGTTTACCGAAAGTGATCACTGATCTTTTTTTTCGGGAGGGAAAAAAAAATTAAAAAAGAAATGAAAAATTGTAATATTCATTTCACGTTAAAGTGGGCTGTTCGATCATAACACAAAATTTCCACATTATTTAATAAACCTTTGAATTGGACTGACTCCTCCCTCCTCATTTATTTTTAATAAATTATTTATTCTTCGAAAAAGTTTATTAGTCTTTTTTTTTAAAATCTTGTAAAGAAAAATTAATTTTAATTTTTTTTCACTAGGTCGCTAAGAGCAGATTATGTATATCCTAATGTAATAAACGCAAAAAATTAAAAATTAAAATAAAGTCTTCCTAAAAGTACTTGTTTGAAGAGCTTCCAACGAAAACTTCCTTAAAGAGAAGTAAAAGTGTGGGAGGGGAAGTATAACGGAGGGGGAAGTATAAGGGTGAGGAAGTATGTATAAGGGAGGGGAAGTATAAGGGAGGGGGATTATAAGGGAGAGGTATTATAAGGGAGGGGAAGTAAAGGGAGGGGAATTATAAGGGTGGGGAATTATAAGGGTGGGGAATTATAAGGGTGGGGAAGTATAAGGGGAAGTACAAGGGAGGGGGAAGTATAACGGAGGAAAATTAATTTTAATTTTTTTTCACTAGGTCGCTAAGAGCAGATTATATCCTAATATAATAAACGCAAAAAATAAAAAATGAAAATAAAATCTACCTCAAAGTTCTTGTTTGAAGAGCTTCCAACGAAAACTTTCTTAAAGAGAAGTAAAAATATGGGAGGGGAAAGTATAACGTATGGAGAAGTATAAGGGAGGGGAAGTATAACAGAAGGCGAAGTATACGGGTGGCGAAGTACTAGGGAGGGGAAGTATAACGGAGGGGGAAGTATATCGGATGGAGAAGTAAAAGGTAGGGGAAGTATAAAGGAAAGCGAAGTTTAAGGGAGGGGAAGTATAATGGAGGGGGAAGTATAACGGAGGGGAAGTATAACGGAGGCGAAGTATAACGGAGGGGAATATAACGGAGGGGTAAGTATAACGGGAAAAGAAGTTTTTTGTTTTTTTTTTTTTTCTAAAAATTTGTTTAGTTAATTTTCGAAAAATTTTCTAAGTTTTCTTTTTTAAATTTTCGTGTTTTTTTGTCCCGTTTTCGGTCGTTTTCTTAGCTTTTCGGCAAAAAAAATCACCCCCCCCCCCACTGGTTTTCGGGCCCAGCAACCCCAATTTTACCAGATTTTTTATAGTTTCCTCCGATTTACCAGAGTAAAGAACCTACTTTTATTGGATTTTTTTATATTTTTTCTCGACTTATTGGCTATGATTAAGAATCCACTCATTTAACTCGATTTTGATGGTTTTTCCTAATTTTTCCGCCTCCCAAAGTTTTCATGAATTTTAAGTTTTTCGGACGAAAAGTCTCATTTTGTCACACATTATGCTGTTACCGGCAAAATTTTATTGATTCTTAAAGGTTCTATGGAAAGAAATTCCCCCTCTTTGAGATTGTAAGAACAGCTTGGAATGAAAAGATATATAAATTTCACCAGATGCGGGCTTACGAAAGTTTCTCATGGCATTTTGCCATCGTCACTCCCGGTGTTTTACTTGAAAAACCTTTTTTTTAAATTGATTTTTTTGAAACATGAAAATTTGGGTGACAAACGTTTTTTTTTATGGTCCGTTAAAGTCAATGTTTGATGCTTAAACCGTCCTCAAACGGGAGACTCTTTGGTCTACGGTAACTAATTCCGAGGTGTTCCTTTGACAGGGAATTTCGACCGATAGGCCATTGTAACATCCTCAGTACCCTTCCCCACTCAGTTCACTCTTTGTTTGATCAATTTCACGCTTAACTTACTCCAACTTTCATTGAAATTCTAATCGCTTGTTTAAGTTCGATAGTTTTACAAAAGAAATTAAAAAATTGTTTGCCTAATTTTCTCATGGTGGTTTCATGCATTTTTACATATATTATGGACGAATAAACCGAGGGTGAAGTCGGGGGTAAAAAATCAAAATCATTGTTTCATTGCCTGGTAACCGTTTGGCTACCTCCATGATCGTAAACATGGAGGTAAGAATAAACTGGAGGGAGTTTATAGTCGAAAAAGTGAAGCCAAACGGTCACCTGGCAATGAAACAGTAATGCAACCTCCTTCTTATATACAATCACCACGTTCATTAAACACTTCACAAGGATCGAACCCAGGACCTTCACGTCGAAACAAAAAACGTTACCAACTGATTAAAAATTTAATTGTTTCCAAAGATTAGAGGCGATTTAGGATTTAAAAAAATATATTCAGGTGAATTGATAATTAGGATGCTTGATAATTGAATATTATTTCGAGCTAGTTAACATGAAATGAAAGAGTTCATAAATACATTGATACTTTTATCATTTTGAAAACCTTCATTAATTTCGGCCTCCATGTCCGAATCAATTAAACGCTTTATAAAAGAGAAGGAAGGAATTTATTCATTTCATGACGAAATATAAATGAGGGGCTTCAGAAAATACGCGCGTATGTAAGTTGATAAAAATCCGATTGAGCCAATACAAACGAGAGGAAGTGGGAGGGAACATTTTAATTTCTGTTAACGAAACGAGGAGTTGGTAGAGGGGTTTCCCTTCATCCTCCTGTGTTCCCAGCGCCACCCTCCACCACTAAATCGAATTAACAACGTCTAGTAATTGAATGAGCGGGCATTTATGTGAATTCAAGGGTGAGTTATGACCTTCCAGCTCGAAAGCTTCCCCTTTCTAGCATCTACCCAAAGCTAGAACGTCGAATTCCTTTTAATTGACTTCATCCTCTACCCACAAATTTCAACCTCAACCGTTTTAATTTTCTCTCGATTGAAAATCATTTTTTATATCTTTTCTAAACGTCAAAAAATATTTTATGCTTATGTTTAAACTTTTTATTTTCCCCCTTGTAAGATAAGAATGGACAAAAACGCCATTTTTGAGGAGTTGAAGATTACATTGCATATTCAGATACTTTGCAAACAAGGAAGATCAAGAAGAAGCATTAGATAAAACTTCTTTTATCAATGACGTAATAAATCCTAACTATTCTGAATAATACACAAAAATTTTCCTTTTCTTAAATTTATAATCACTGCTCAATTATTTTGGTTTTCAGGAGGATGTAGTTTGGCGAGGGAGGTTGTTCGGACTTGATGAATTTTTTACTGGTCACACAGAACTCTTGACGAATTCACCGTGGCATTTCGCTTTTCCCCAGGTCAGCGCAGGCAAGGTAAAATTTCGAAAAAACAAGAAAATTCATGATAATTATGGCTCTTTTTGGCCAAAAACACCTCAGAATTGTTGGCTTAAAACTCCATTTTTAGGGTAATTTTTTTGAACTTCCTTAAAGAAGTTATGGTGATACCCTCGACGTCGGGTTTTTGGGGAAGGGTCTTCCAAACCCCGGCGGGTCAAATCGAATATGGATCTACACCGATCTCAACTTTGTCTGTGGTTCCGGCCGGCCGTTGCATTTTTTTCCGGAACACTTTACAGCCACAGTTTTCAACCGATTTTCACCAGATTTTCACACAAATTTCTTTAGCCGGTGAACATGAATGTGTTGAAATTTTAAAAAATTCGCTGCCGCCGAACCTCACCAAATTTTCAACAATTATGTACTCCTTATATTTTTTAAGAATTTTTGGTGTAAAAAAATTGCCACTTTTTAATTATTATTTTTTTTAGTAGCGAGAAATTTTATACTTCTACCCATTACGAGAGGCACATCCCTAGGCCAAAGAGCCCATTATTTCTACCTTGACACTTAAAAAATTTTGGAAAAAAAGAACTTAGAAAAAAACTTTTCAAAAAAAAATGCGCAAATTTAAAAAAGAAAACCCGGAAAATTTTTCGGAAAAAAAACTCGGAAAATCTTTTTAAAAAACTCGGAAAATTAAAAAAAACTTATAAAATTTTTCGAAAAAAAAAATTCCCCCCTCCCTTATACTTCCCCTCCTATATACTTCCCTCATATGTACTTCCTTTCCTATAACTTTCCCTCCTATATACTTCCCTTCCCTTATACTTCCTTTTCCTTTATACTTTCCCTCCCTTCGTTATAGTTTCGTTCCCTTATACTTCCCCCTCTGTTATACTTCCCCTCCCATATACTTCCCCATCCGATTTACGTCCCCTCCGTTATACTTCCCCCTCCTATATTGTTACTTCTCTTTAAGGAAGTTGTCGTTGGAAGCTCTTCAAACAAGTACTTTTAATTTTGCCAAAGAGACGCCATTTCTATCAGTTTTGAAAGAATTTACCACTTTTTTGCCCTACAAACCGATATTTTACCAAATTTTTGGTTTTTCTCGAACTTTTGGCTCTTCTTACTAAAAAACCGCCCAGAATTCCTTTAAAAAAAATTAGGGGTTTAAATTTTTGGCGAAATATCTGGCCCGTCTTAGAGGAAACACGCGGTATATTTTCTAATAAATAAAGCTAATAAAACAATGTTTGCGGTGTAGGAATAAACATGTTCCGCACTTATGTCGGTCACGGTATTAGACGAAGTCGGAACAGATAAGAGGAGATCGTTTCGCAAACAACCCTCACCCTATCGTGTCTACACACAAACTGAGTGTCTACCCAACGGCCACTTTATAACTCTATCAAACTCCCCCACCTTTCCCTTTTCTCATGAAAGCCGACACGCAACCTGGAAATTGTTTTTTGTTTATTGAATATTCCGATTGTCTCTCCTCCTAAATATAAAAATATTTATTCCACCTTACGTAAGTTTGCAGGAAAAAACAAATTCTATCTAAAAACTCAGAGAGCGAATATTCATTTTAAAAAAATTATCTACCTTATAATTTCTTAAGTTTTCGACTACGCATGCCATAAGTGCGTCTCTGCCAACTGTCACTGTTACATTCGGTATCGGCTCTGCGAATCTGGGAAGCACAGAATCTGAAACTTTAAAAAAAAAATATTATTTGAGATTTCTTTTTTAGAAAAAGAGAAGGAAACAAATTGTAAGAGGTGATTTGGACAAAACGACAAATTGCCCCGGATTAAGAGTTAAGAAGTTCAAAAAGTACGCTAAGCCTTCCGTCCCGATTCTTAAGTGCTTTTAGTTCTTCAAGGAAATTGATTGTTCATTATCAAACTTTTGTAGCTAAAGAGCTCGGTTTGAACAAAGGATAAAGATCTACCTTTTTATTCCATTTTTTCCTCCTCGTTTATAAAAAAAAAAAATTTAACCCCTTTTTATTTCTTGCACATGTGAAGAAATCAAAAGAAGTTTGAAAAATGCCCCTATAAAAGAGATCCTTAAGTGAGAGATTAGACCGGAGAGGCTAGTAGGCACCTCAATTTACCGTCCCAATAAATAACGGAGGTCTAAAGGGCTGGCGGACATTTATTCAACGGGGTGGGCGGCCGTCGACTAGCCAATTAAGTGGGACTGTGACACAGGGAAGGGTCTAAGAATACTAACAAGGCTCACACATCTGTTATCGAGAAGAACCAGGTTATTTGTCATATTTTTAAACAAACCCCGAGGAATTTTTTTTTTCCTTTCTTTTTTCTTCTTATTATACTGAGAAGAAGCTTATCATTAATCAGGGAAAGCCAAAAAAACTGATAACGAGTTACAAAAATGCTGTTCTTAATTTTCATTGGTCAGGGCTCCGAAAAATTTTAAATATTGTGCTAAGTAAATTAGGAAAAGAATAGAAAGTACTGGTTTGAATAGCTTCCTACGAAAACTTTCGTAAATAGAAGTAGCAATATAGGAGGGGGGAGTATATGGGAAGAAGAAGTATATAGGAGGGGAAGTATAACGAAGTGGACGTAAAACGGAGGGGGAAGTACATGGGAGGAAGTATATGGGATGGGAAGTATAAGGAAACGAAAGTATAACGAAGGGAGGGGAAGAATAAGGAAGGGGGATGTTTTTTTTTTTTTTTTTTTTTTTTTTTTTTTTTTTTTTTTCAAAAATTCGAAGTTTCAAGGTAGAAATAATGGGCTCTTTGGCGTGGGGATGTGCCTCTCGTAATAAGTAGAAGTATAAAATTTCTCCCTACTAAAAAAAATAATAGTTAAAAATTGTTAATTTTTTTACACCAAAATTTTTAAAAAATATAAGGAGTAATTGGTGAAAATTTGGTGAAAATCAGATGAAAACTGTGGCCGTGAAGTGTTTCGGAAAAAAATGCTACGGCCGGCCGGAACCACAGACAAAGTTGAGATCGGTATAGATCCATATTCGAATTTATCCTACGGGGTCTGGAAGACCCTTCCCCTAAAACCCGACGTGGAGGGTATCACAATAACTTCTTTAAAGGAAGTTAAAAAGTTAGGCTCCCAGTGGGATCTGAACCTCCGACCTATAGCTTACTAGCCCATCACTTTACCAGCTGAGCTATGGAGACCTAGGTGTGGGACCTATGAAAGAGGGTATCCCAGATCATAGACCACTCCACCCATTGCCCAGTTGGTAAAATGAAAGTGGTATCCTAAAGGCCATAGGTTCGAATCCCACTGGGGGCCTAACTTTTTTCTACTCTTTTCCTCTTCCTAATGTAGTCAGATCAATATTTAAAATTAAATATCGGAGCCCTGAATGAAAATTAAGATTTAAAAATTATTCATTCCTCTCAATTCACATCAGGTTTTTTTTTCTTAGAAAATTTTACTTTAACCATCATCTTCGAGTGTTTGGAAAGGGAAGGTACAAAAAAAGCGGAGGGCTCCCCATTCCAACTCAGTCAAACCTCAATTGAGTGTTGGGTTCAAAGAAAAGTTGTAAAAGAGACGTCCCTTCCCCTCAACCCCGCTTCTTTTCTTCTTATCAAAACCGTGCCCTTCCACAGGTCTTTTTATCCCCCCCCCCCCTTTCCGTCACGGTTTCGGTCATCATTGCAAGCACTCTTCCTCATCGGCCTTCCTTTTAGAGGCTCACAATTAATTATAGGAAGTATTAATTACCGAGAACTTCAACCGCCCCTTTTTACCCAAACCATATTCTCAGCGTTTTACTTTTCATCCCACCTGTCTTTTTCGACGAAAGCGAAATAAACGCTTCTTTTTAAGATTCCGGCGTTAGAATCTTAAGATTTTCTGAGTTTGAAAGAAAAAAAAGTTAAAAATCCATTTTTAATGCAAACATGTTATTTGGAGTTTAACCAGAAGGAGAATGCGACCGTTTCGGGCTTAATTGAACACCAACATTGATTCGGGCAGAGGTAGAATTACATCTAATGGAATAACAACATTCGGAGATGTTCGAGCCTCTGGAAATCCTGTAACGGGCCTAAGCCTTCACACTGGGAGCCTTATTCACCTCATCTTTCTAATTGTTTAAAGCGTTTCGAAATCAAAACTGCAAATCACGGATGAGCGCGGAAACTATTCGGGACACGGACGGTATAAATAGTTGAGATGATTGTCGCCCATGACCGAAGGGATTCCTCGGAGGCCTTCCAACTAAGTTAGAACTTGCCCTGAGTCCGAATCGGAAGAGGGTTGAATGGCAATGGGAGGCTCCTGCATTGCTAATTGTGGCCGGTAGTTAGGGGTAGTTACCCGAACGGTCGCCTTGTCAGCTTCAACGTGAAACCAATCAAAACGAATTTCATCTCAACTTCACCAAATAAACCTTTTTTTTTGCTTTATGATTAAATATATTTAAATCCCTGAATTTGTTTTAAATGGAAATGGGTATCACGATTGGGGGAAAATAGAAAAAAAAAAGTCTGTTCTGGTGGAAACGCTTGGGAAATTGAAATATAGAGGGGTTACATGTCTTCGGTCGTTTAGGATCAAAACCGTTTTTCCATGAATATCTCCAGTACTTTCCACCCTAATATTTATTTCAATTTTCCCCCTATACATTTACTACAATCCAATTTTTTACCAGTAGTTTAAGGTTAAAAAATTTTTAGCGAGGTGGGCCCATAAATCAGGTAGCCTGGATCCGAAAAGAAACCGAAGACGTCGCTTACTTATTGGGCCTATTTTTGGTTTACACCCCGACCGTATTAGACTGACGATCCGCTATATTTCTTCCTTAAAGACAACGGGAATTCTCACAACCTAATAAATTCCTATCATATAATATAGCCTACCTATTTTAGTCAATAAGAAGTTTAACTACGCGAAAAATTAAATATTGTTAGGATTTTCTTCAGGGAAAATTAAAAGACCTGACTTTTTAAAAATTTAAAACTACATCAACTATAAGGTTTTCTACACACTTGAATGTTTAAAAATACATCAGAAGATGAGAGAAACAATAAACAGAAAAATTTCACGACCGGTTTCGGCTTTAAGTCTCATCAGATGAATTATTTTTAATATTTTTTTTAATTTTTATTGCTATACGCAAATTGATTTTATTATCAAACACTTAACCAACAACAGAGGAAGAAATGACTGTGATAACGGGTATCTCACGACGCGTTTCGGCTTAATAAGCCTCGTCAGGTGAGCTATTCCCTCTATCACAATCATTTCTATCTTTTCTCTGTGGACCTATCTACGAGAGAATTAGTGGAAACTGCGGGAAGCTGGAGACAACTCGTCCCCCAAAAACTTCAACGCCGCCACTTCTCTAAGAGATAGAGCCACTCACCACCTCCTTGTTGGTTTTTATGACAGAACTGCTGCCAAGGCATTACTTTACTTTTTTTAATTTTTATTGCTATACGCAAATTGATTTTATTATCAAACACTTAACCAACAACAGAGGAAGAAATGACTGTGATAACGGGTATCTCACGACGCGTTTCGGCTTAATAAGCCTCGTCAGGTGAGCTATTCCCTCTATCACAATCATTTCTATCTTTTCTCTGTGGACCTATCTACGAGAGAATTAGTGGAAACTGCGGGAAGCTGGAGACAACTCGTCCCCCAAAAACTTCAACGCCGCCACTTCTCTAAGAGATAGAGCCACTCACCACCTCCTTGTTGGTTTTTATGGATGCCTTGGCAGCAGTTCTGTCATAAAAACCAACAAGGAGGTGGTGAGTGGCTCTATCTCTTAGAGAAGTGGCGGCGTTGAAGTTTTTGGGGGACGAGTTGTCTCCAGCTTCCCGCAGTTTCCACTAATTCTCTCGTAGATAGGTCCACAGAGAAAAGATAGAAATGATTGTGATAGAGGGAATAGCTCACCTGACGAGGCTTATTAAGCCGAAACGCGTCGTGAGATACCCGTTATCACAGTCATTTCTTCCTCTGTTGTTGGTTAAGTGTTTGATAATAAAATCAATTTGCGTATAGCAATAAAAATTAAAAAAGTAAAGTAATGCCTTGGCAGCAGTTCTGTCATAAAAACCAACAAGGAGGTGGTGAGTGGCTCTATCTCTTAGAGAAGTGGCGGCGTTGAAGTTTTTGGGGGACGAGTTGTCTCCAGCTTCCCGCAGTTTCCACTAATTCTCTCGTAGATAGGTCCACAGAGAAAAGATAGAAATGATTGTGATAGAGGGAATAGCTCACCTGACGAGGCTTATTAAGCCGAAACGCGTCGTGAGATACCCGTTATCACAGTCATTTCTTCCTCTGTTGTTGGTTAAGTGTTTGATAATAAAATCAATTTGCGTATAGCAATAAAATTAAAAAAAGTAAAGTAATGCCTTGGCAGCAGTTCTGTCATAAAAACCAACAAGGAGGTGGTGAGTGGCTCTATCTCTTAGAGAAGTGGCGGCGTTGAAGTTTTTGGGGGACGAGTTGTCTCCAGCTTCCCGCAGTTTCCACTAATTCTCTCGTAGATAGGTCCACAGAGAAAAGATAGAAATGATTGTGATAGAGGGAATAGCTCACCTGACGAGGCTTATTAAGCCGAAACGCGTCGTGAGATACCCGTTATCACAGTCATTTCTTCCTCTGTTGTTGGTTAAGTGTTTGATAATAAAATCAATTTGCGTATAGCAATAAAAATTAAAAAAAGTAAAGTAATGCCTTGGCAGCAGTTCTGTCATAAAACCAACAAGGAGGTGGTGAGTGGCTCTATCTCTTAGAGAAGTGGCGGCGTTGAAGTTTTTGGGGGACGAGTTGTCTCCAGCTTCCCGCAGTTTCCACTAATTCTCTCGTAGATAGGTCCACAGAGAAAAGATAGAAATATTTTTTAATATAACAAAAAATATATTCCGTCAGATTATTGACATTTTGGCGGGGGATCTGAAGGAGCCAAAGGACCAACAGGCTCTGATTTTATGTTGGTGGCGCTAACTGTCACCCAAGAAATGGGACCCCCGGAAATCTCCAAAAAAAAAACGGTTTTAGAGGTTTTTTTCCCCCGAAAAGATTGAGACACCGATGAACGACAAAAAGAAAGTTTTTAGGGCATAAAACGAAGATAAACTTCAAATAATGAAGTAAAAAAGTAGTTTTTGGCCTTTTAGCCATAAAATCAGAGCCTGTTGTTCCTTTGGCTCCATCAGATCCCCCAGCAATATGTTAGTAATAGAGCCAAAATGTAAATAATAGAGCCTAAGGACCAACAGGCTCTGATTTTATGTTGGTGGCGCCAACTATGACCCAAGAAATGGGACCTCCGGAAACTAAAAAAATACGGTTTTAAAGGGGTTTTTTTCCGAAAAGATTGAGACACCGATGAACGACAAAAAGAAGGTTTTTAGGGCATAAAACTAGATAAACTGATAGTGAAGTAAAAAAGTAGTTTTTAGCCATTTAGCCATAAAATCAGAGCCTGTTGGTCCTTTGGCTCCTTCAGATCCCCACCAAAATGTTAATAATAGAGCCAAAATGTTAATAGTGGAGCCAAAGGACCAACAGGGTCTGATTTTATGTTGGTGGCGCCAACTATCAACCAAGAAATGAGACCCCCAGAGATCTAAAAAATACGGTTTTAAGGTCCCCCCCCCCTCCGAAAAGATTGAGACACAAAGAAGGTTTTTAGGGCATAAAACCAAGATAAATTTCTGATAGTGAAGCAGAAAAGTAGTTTTTGGACCAAAAAAAAACTTCCACAGTCCTGAAAATCTGGTAAAAAGAGAATTTTTTGATAAAAGATGGGCAGAACCCAAAAATCTGATAAAAAGGGGGTTTCTCTGTATACTGACTGAGAAATAATTATCTGGTGATATTTATTGTATGTATAAGTAATCAAATGGGTTAAAAAATTAGTTACAATTTTTTTTCTTTGATTTTGGTTAAAAGTATACTCTTTATTAATTTAGAATTTGCTAGAATTCAGGTTTCAAACGCAGGCTTCTCGTTCCGTTATTTGACGAGGTTCGTTAATGTTCTTGGCAGTGGTTAATAACCACCTTTCTGATATAATATTATCAGACCATTTGTACTAAAAACGTGTTTTTTAAGATATTTTTAAATTAAAAGAAAAGGTCATTACGTATTTTTGAAGTTAGGACGAATATAACGTGTAATATGTTAAGTCACTAAGCTGGATTCAGACAAGTTTGCATTCAGATGAAACTACCCTCTTCGCCCCAGTAGTATTAACCCGTAGTAGCCATTACGTATCAACTTTTCAGATAGTAACTTTCAAAACTAATTACCGAGAATGTCTAGTCAAGAATGTATGTTAAACAGTTGCCGATTTATTCCACAATTTTTGTCCCCTATAATCTCTAAAAACGGAGGGAAAAGTCGTCATATTTCGCATTTAATTTTAATAGATACCGTTGGGGTCCGATTGAATGGAGAAATCCTAAGCGGATTTCGAACTTGGGACGTCCGGCCGGGGCGTTTTGATTCATGCCCGGGTATCAACAAAGTAGAGCTTAAGGCCCCCCCGAAACCGCTCCGCGCCCACACGATTAACAGTTAAAAAGCAAACGCTTTTTCACGTTTCCTACCACAAAAACAGAAAATGATTTCTGATTTATCATTTTTCTCGCTTTATAATTATGCTATCTTTGCTCTCTAACATAGATTATGTCATTTTTTTAGTTTGAAGGGGATTTTTGATCTGTTTTCCTTACGTGGAACTCGGATTATGTACTTAAATCGAATTCAGTTCGCAGAAAAGCTTAGCACAAAATTCCTAGGATCCAAAAAAATGTCCTTCCCTGTGGCAACAACAACCCGATTACAATAATAATAAATATTTAATTTAATATAATTTTTGTTAATATAATTGGTTTAATTAAATAATTAAACCATTAACAAATTTTTTTTTAAAAGTGATAAAAATAACGAACTGTGATGATCTAAACCGTTTACCATAAAATTAATTGAAGATACCAAGTCAAATAAAATTTAAAAAAAAATGAAGAAAAATTTGAAATATACGAAACGTAACGTCGGCGTAACAATAAAAAAATTAAAAAATTCTTGCTAAATTTATCATAACTCCAAATAAATAAATAATAATGATTATAATAACAATAATAATAATAATAAATATAATAATGATAAAAATAATAATAATGATCTGCAGATGCCGATTTGACGAAAATCGCGGGGGCGTTTCTGGAGGTCCACAGGGATCCGTTCTAGGTCTTTATTTATTCGTTATTTATTTTAAAACAGAGAAATTCAAGATCCTAAGTAAAAACCAATCAAAATGACCTTACGAGGTCTTAAGCTATCCGTTGAGGAAATGGCAATAATTTTATTTTAAGGGAAAAATTTGAAATGAATTTAGAGGAATCATTTATTTCTCCTAAAGAATAGGTACGATATAATTGGTGTTTTTTTAATATTTGGCTATTCAGCTTTTTAAATTTTAGACTTGCTTCTGTTTTCTCGACCGTTCAGGCAACCGCACATTTCTATTGAATCCACCCCAGAAAGGTTCTTCTCTAATATATTTCGCCCGCACGAGGGGTTTCGCCGAGAGGGGTCAAAATGTTTCTACTTGTTTATGAATTTGTCCGGATTCAACCCAAAAGGAAAAGTTTACTCGATTAAGTCCCGATTCATGTTCAAATTTTCAATTTGCTCTCAAAATGAAGTTTATGAAAACTGAACTGCTTTCCTCTATTTTAAGCCATAATTTATCATTTAGCTCTCCTCGAATTAGGCATTTTTTTCGGTTTTTCGGCTCAAAAAATCTAATTTCACTTTTTTTTCCCTAGAATACGACCGATTTGGCTATAAACAAATTTTTTTTACCGGGTTTTTGGACATTTTTCACAATCTATTGAGTGATTTTCCAAATTTTGGGGCGTTTTCCGCTATCTTTCTTCCAAATTTTCGAATTTTTTAGCCGTTTTCCGCTGTTTTTCAGCCGATAAACTAATTTTTAGGCATTTTCCTCCATCTTCTGATTGATTCTGGGAAAAAAATTACGGGTTTCAACTAAATTTTTACGCTTTTTTCATGCTTTTAATGAGTACGGGAGGTTTTTTTTAAAGACCCTAGGGTTGTTTAAAAAATATATGTTTAAAAGATGTAATTTAAAAGGTAATATTATTGTTACTTCCTTACTGGAAAGTACTTGGGTAAAGTTGCAATGTTAATGTTGTTGCGGTGGCCCCGGATCGGCCCCTGTAATGGCCGGTCGCACTTAGCCTCTCGAAAAGCTACCGACATTAATTAACTAAACGACACGTGATATTATGAAGTTTTCCCTTTTAAAGAAATACGTTGATTAGATTTAATGCGTTTTGTTTTTTTTATATATTCAAAATCACATGTCGATCGACGTTTCGAAGATAATGAGGGCGATCCGCGGGAATTCCGTTCGAGCCGTATTGTTCGTAACAAGTACCCCAGTAAATCCCATCCCTTAATCGGAGCGGAAAGAGATAAACTTAGTCGGCCTCTAAATATTCCTATAAAAATCCATTAAAAAATAAAATCTCTACAATCATATTTTTGGATATTTTCTCATCATTATCCCACTTCTGATACCGGTTAAAGATGTTGATGTCCATAATTCGATGACGCTGTTGAAGTTTTGGATTGAAGTTTGACGTTCATTTACCCCCTTTTAGAACAGTTCATTAGGTCGCGATTGGACGAATCTTGTCCGCCCTCAACTTCCTTCCTCCTCTTCTGGCCCAACGCTCCCCAATAATGTATTCGCTGGTTTGTAGAAGTTGCCGATGTTTTATTCATACCCGAAGCTAATTGCGGTCCAGAGAGCGACATATTGCTGAGGGGCCTTTGTTGTCCGGAGGTGCGGGGGTGGCCGGGTCAAACTCACCCCACTTTTTGACCCTTTCCCTAAATGAAACCCTCCTCATTTAAAAGATTTTCAAAAGGGTAGACACCTTTTCAAATGAGAGAAAGCGACCTCAGAGATTTAACTCGGGCAATTGTCTTGTTAAACTATGCTGACATTTGCCTTTTACTTCCACACCTCTCATTTCTCACTCAAGACCGAAAAAAAAATTTCGCTTTTTCTCCACATCCCTTTGTATCATTTTCATGAGGAAATAAACAACCGAGGAATCTGTTATCTGATAAAGAGCGTCGTAATGAATAATGCCCACAATCAAGACGCGAGAGAGAAAAGGTCCTAAGTCTACAAGCACAAGAGAGCGATTATGTATGAGGAGTCAAAAACCCTCTTATAAAATGATGAATATTGTAAATTTATTTAATAAAAGTTATTACGCTTCCATTGTTTCCAAAGTTCACATCCTTTCCTTGTATAACGAAAAAACCCAATTTTTTATGAAAAAAAATCTATTGCCGAAAAGAGCTATTGCTTGAGAGGGGGAAAAATTGAACCATCGCTGCTGGAACTGCAATCGTTCTTTTCTTTGTAGGTTTTCATAATATTTTTTTCTTATCCCTGGCCAATTAAAAATCAATAAAATTAAGGGATCCCGGTGGTTTTTCTTTGAACTGCCGTAGAGACTAAAAGGTTCAAGTTAAATTGTTTTTTTTTTTTTCGCTTTTTCAAGGGTGGTTGTAAATTTAATATTTCGTCGCGTTAGTTCTAACACCGGATAAGTCATTTTTTATCAATTTTAGGTTAGGCATTGTTTCTGATGGTAAATTTTGTGCAGAATCGAATTCCGTTGGTAGTTTAACCCTATTACCAACAGAAAACGCGTAGTTCACGATTTAGCCAACAGGTGATGCAATTCAAATATATTTGAAGAGATTATGATTCCAATGAGAAATTAATCAGTATTTTGGCTCTCCTGAAAACCTTGGAAAAATGACTTGTCCGGTGTTAGAACTAACGCGACGATTTATTGAATACTTAAGGGTCCGTTATATCACTTATTTTGGCTCCAATTTTCGAGAAAACTGTTGGTTTTTTAATTTTTTTATTCTTTTTGTTTCGGCTTCAGAATACACTTATCTACTCAAATGCAAAAATTTTTTTCAAAAGACATAAAAATATTGAACGTCAAAAAAATTGTATTTCTGCATGTAAACTTTTGAATAGTAATTTTTAAGATTAAAATATAATAATTTGATAAAACAACTTTGTATTTAAATTTATGAATGTTTAACTGTAGTTTATCTGTGGTTTATGTAGTTAAACTGTAGTTTAAACTGTTGTTTATGTAGTTAAACTGTAGTATAAACTGTTGTTTAACTGTGGTTTATGTAGTTAAACTGTAGTTGAACTGTGCTTTATGAAGTTAAACTGCAGTTTAACTGTGGTTTATGTAGTTTAACTGTGGTTAATGAAGTTAAACTGTTATTTAAATGTGGCTTATGCAGTTTAACTGTAGTTTATCTGTAGTTTGTGTAGTTAAACTGGGGTTTATTAAGTAAAACTGTAGTTTAACTGTGGCTTATGCAGTTTAACTGAAGTTTATCTGTGGTTTGTGTAGTTAAACTGTGGTTTATGTAGTTAAACTGCAGTTTACCGGTGGTTTATGTAGTTAAACTGTGGTCTAACTGTGGTTTATGTAGTTAAACTGTAGTTTATCTGTAGTTTGTGTAGTTAAACTGGGGTTTATGAAGTTAAACTGTAGTTTAACTGTGGCTTATGCAGTTTAACTGAAGTTTATCTGTGGTTTGTGTAGTTAAACTATGGTTTATGTAGTTAAACTGCAGTTTACCGGTGGTTTATGTAGTTAAACTGTCGTTTAACTGTAGTTTATGTAGTTAAACTGTTGTTTAACTGTGGTTTATGTAGTTAAACTGTTGTTTAACTGTGGTTTGTGTAGTTAAACTGTTGTTTAACTGTGGTATATGTAGTTAAACTGTTGTTTAATTGTGGTTTAACTGTGGTTTATGTAGTTAAACTGTTGTTTAACTGTGGTTTATGTAGTTAAACTGTTGTTTAACTGTGGTTTATGTGGTTAAACTGTTGTTTAACTGTGGTTTATGTAGTTAAACTGTTGTTTAACTGCGGCTTATGCAGGTTAACTGTGGTTTATCTGGTTTGAGTAGTTAAACTGTGGTTTATGTAGTTGAACTGCATTTTACCGGAGGTTTATGTCTTGATAAAACTACGTTTTTTTAGCTTCGTTTAGTACTGATTGTTTCTCAAATATTGCAGCACAATCAAAAAGAAGGAAAAAAAATTGAAAACCAACAGTTTTCTCGTAAAATTGAAACAAAATTCAAAGAAAAAACGCCGTCGTATTAATTGGTATAACAGTCCCTTAGAAGACTGGGAAGTTGAAAAAAGGCGTGATCATACTCTTTTTTTTTAAATAAGTTTTATTTTTTGTAACTTTATTTTGAAAAAATTCCGCCGAGTTTTATGAATTTCAGACATGAAAAGATGAACGTGAAGGTAGGTAAAAATGATACACGTGCAATAAAAGGAATTCAATTGTAGAAAAGTAAATGCCGGCGCATAAACAACAGGCATTAGCTTCTAAACGGCAGAGGAGTAAAATTAATTAAATTTACTTTCCGTTTGATTTTCCGGCTGCGTTCATCTTAGTCACCAATTTTAGTCCGTGAGGTGGAAAAAGCAACACAAAAGGATCTTTTTGAATCCTGATATTAATACAAAAAAAGAACTAAATTAATTTTTAATTAAAATCGTTAAATAAAATTGACAAAGATTATAAAATATGAGGGTTTTGTTGAATAAACGGAAAATCTGATAAGCCTCCGTCGGATAATTAAAAGGGGGGGACCATTGAGAACTTTTTCCTTAATTCAATTGTTTTTTGGAGGAGAGAGGGAAGGGTCAACTTTCTACACGGTTTTCAAAAGAATAGAAGAAGTGGAAAAGCGTCGGGTTTAATCACTTCGGGAAACCCCTTTTCAACCTAGTTCGGAAAAGGATTATGTCAAAACTAAACTATACAAACCTAGAATGATAAAAAGAAAGAAAAAAAGAGTTAAAGGTAGAAACTTTGCCAGTAAAGGGACTTGTTTCTAAAATAAAAAATTCTCCAAAAAGATATCAATTCAATGTTTTCTATACAAATCATTCAATTGATGCATTCGCTATATTTTTTTTAATTAAGAACCTAAAACTAGTTGGATTTCAATATCTGGGGCCTACAATGGATGAATAGAAGGTAATTTTTTTCATCTTAAAATTATTTTAAACTTTTTAGAAACACAAAATATGAACAATAAAAATTTTATTTTTAAACAATAAAGTTTTTTTATAACCTTCATGAATTTCATGGTGAATTTGAAATGTGGTTTTTTAGGTCTTGCGGTTTGGAATTCGAAACGATACGAGCGGGAAAAAAAGAAGTTCCTTCGGGAGAGATCAGTTGGACAAACAATCTGGACTTCTTGAGGGCAAATGGGGCATATCGGATTCCCCTTTCCTTTTACCCTCTCCCCTTAAACTTCTATTCAACGTTCCGGCAGGCGTCGGTTACGCTCCGTGGAGCCGCAATGCATTCATATATTCATTTCTAAAATAAACTAACGGGAGAATACATCTAAGGGGAATAAGAGGTCGCCGAATAAGAAAATATTTCACTCAGGAGATGGCGCTGTAAACCAAAATCTTGTGGTTTTTCCCCTTAAAGTTTTAGTTTTAAAAATATAAGAAAACTTATATTTTCGTCAGAGTTGAAAATGGAATCTCTTATGTAATTCTGTTAATTAAAAACGTTGAGGGAGAATATCGAAATAAGTTTTCTTTAACAAAATTAATAACCATTTCGTAACACGGATCCTAATCTTCGTCAAGGGCGAGTGTTTCAGGAAGGGTGACTCTTTCGGTTAAAGTTCCTCCCTTTCCCACTCACCGCTCCTTTCCGAGGAACTTCATACAGAAGTTTCACTCCGCTAAAACTAAGGCGATAGCAAGACCAAATTAGTGTGGAATGTTACACTTACCCATGTTAAAATCTTCGAATAAGAACGGCATGCCTTTCGATTGGCGACGAGACAAAAGTCCTGGAAAAAACAAAATTTTTGATTAAAAAATCATAGATAAAAGTGTTAAAAAATCATGAGCCTATTTCAACGGTAACATGATACTCTGTGAGGATGTGAAAATTTCAACAACTTGTTAAATATTAGAGAAAACCGCAGGTTTGATGGCGATGGAAGGAGGGTAAAGGATAAGGTACTTAGATAGCAGTTTTACAACGAACATAAATCTGTGAAAACAAGAGAAAAAATTTATTTATGGAAGACACATCCGCAATATAATTAACACATAATTGACCTTATTCAGCGTTCGATTATGCAAGTGACATAATCGAATTGTCCCAGAATTAATTATACATAAAATCATTAAAGAGTGAGATTTAATTATTGTTTTAAAAAAATAAGTCCATTAAGTTTGAGGGCGTGGATAATCCGAGTATGAAAACTTGGTTTTCCCCATTTCCGAGTCTAATTGACGTTTCAAGATCATCTGGACTTTCGATAACGAACCCTGAATCCTTTCTTCCGGAAAAAAGAACGCACGTTCGACGATATCCCAGACAATAGGAAACACAGGTCACGTCACAAGAATGGAAAGGGAACAGTGGGGGGAGGAGAGAGAGAAAAAAATATTAATTGCCCGGCCCTATTTTCATCTACTGTGTATGTCGTTGTCAATTGCAGACGAATATGATATGGAAATATTACATTTCCAAAGGTCCCGTTTTTTTCACTTCTCTGACAAAATCGAAAATCCCTTTTATTTTTATTAATCACTAGCTTTACGCGTTTTGCACTAAAGCCGACTGAGGGGAAAAAAAAACCAATTGAAAAGTCGGAAGAGAAAAAGTATTTAGGTCCATCGAAGAACGTGCTTGGCTTCTACAAAGGTCTGAGGATACCTGAAACGTTTTAACAGGAATCAGAGTAGTCAGGGCAGAGAATCATGGAAAAGTTTCAGTTTCTAAGGTCATTACTTCTTTATCTCTTCTTCACCTCTTTTTATAGAACCGATATCCAGAGTGCAGTTTTTAAAAAATATATCTAAAAAAAAATAAAAATATCCAAAACTTTATATTTGCTTCCATTTTAATCCATGGAAGGCGAGTATTAGAGAGATTGAAGTGAAAAATGACGAGGTAGAATTTGCGGCCCCCCTAGGGTTTTCCAAAAAAAAAAATGCTTCAATTTTGAATGTTCCTCTAGAGAAAAGGAAATCTTTCACCAATAATATTTATTTAAGGGTCCGTTACACCAATAATACGTCGGCGTTTTTTCTATGAAGTTTTGCTCCAATTTCGAGAGAAAACTTTTAATTTTTTTTTTATTGTGCTGCAATCGAGAAAAAAATTATTAGAACTTAGCGAAGCTAAAAACCGTAATTTAATCAAGTTAGAGAGTTTCCGGGAATCGTAATTTGCCCTTCCCGTATACGACTCACAAAGCGGGAAAGGTCTCCTCGTAGAGGCTTTATAACCCAGTTTGAGGGAGTCGTTCCGACTCAGTTAGTTCACAATGTTCTCACTAGAGCAAATTCATGAATCGAAATATGGTTTTTCTGATTAACTATAACAGCACATAGAAATTACCTATCCCCAAAACGTTCCCACCAATTTTCACTTTGCGTGGGTATAAAGTTTCCTTTAATTTTAACTTCCAAAATCCTTCCAAAAAGGTCGGAATCAATTTCCTTCTTCGATTTTAGCCAATCTGTTGAGAAACTAGTTGATTTCTGAACCTGAAACTAAACGAGATAACAAAATAACCTTCGTAAAATATAACCTTACGTATACTGGGAGTCGGGAAGTGAGTCGTACACGTATACGTGACGATTCCGACTCGAGGCTCGAGTCATATGACCTTGAGTGAGTCGGATACGGGAAGGGCAAATTACGATTCCCTGAAACTCTCTGAATTTGCTCCCAATTTACAAAAAATTGACTGTGGTTAGCAAAAAACGTTTTTAGCTTTTAGCTTTAGTAAACACTCAAAAATTCAAATACAAACTCATTTTACCGAATTTTTTTAATTTAATCATTAAAATAATTACTAAAAAATTGACGTTTTTTCTGATTTTTTACTATTTAAAAATAAATAAATAAATAAAACGTTAGTATTTAAATAGATAAATGTATTGAAGTAAAAAGAAAAATTATTAAAAACCAACATTTTTCTCGCAAAATTGGAGCAAAACTTTAAAGAAAAAGAGCCGCCGTATTAATTTATTAAGGACACTTAATAGATTTAGAAATGTTAAAAAAAGATGCTTTGAGGCATAAGAACCCCAGGAAAATCCTACAAAAGAGGGTTTTTAGTTGTGAAATTAAAAATTAGTTAAATTTTGATCTCTTGGCCGAAAAATCCAAGAAAAATGAGCAAAAGAAACTTGTTTGCCCTTTTGCAGAATTAGCCTTTTTGCAAAAAGGCTAGCCTCTTTGCAAAACGCCGCCGTTTTTTGTAATAAAACGTTGAATGACAAAACGACTGGTAGATAGGGGGTTAATTTTTTTCCTCTCGCGAGGATGCGCTCGTTGGATACCTCTAGGGGGTAGTACTACAGCAGTACTCAAAACGCGACTCAATGATTGGCGCTTTAAACTGACGAATAGGGAGGGAGGTTAGCCGTCTTATCAGTTATCACTTATCACTTATCCTGAAAGGCAGGAAGACTTCCACAATAATAACAAACGGCCTTTTTACCAAAAGGCGAGGAGTCGTCAGCCGTTTTAGAAAATGGCGAGCCGCTATTAGCCTCCTTGTAAAATTAAAATATTTTAGCGAAAAGGCTGAGCACATCCAGCCTTTTTACAAAAGGGCGGAAATCGACCAGTCGTTTTGACATTCAACGTTTTATTCCACAAAATAGCCAGCCTTTTAGCAAAAAGGCTAATTCTACAAAAGGGCTGCGACACCCACAAAGCATAGAAAGCAGTAGTTAAGGGCAATTCAGGTGCTGAACTACGAAAAACGATCAAATAAACCTTATTTGTTATACGTTGATATCTTGAACATTTTTTTTATAAAATTCCTTTTTTGACTGAAATATAAAGGATTTGTGATATGAAAATGGTTGAATAAGAAAGAGTGATGATGGGGGTAGATGTGAGAAAGAGAGAGAGGCGAATATTGAATCTAGATATGTCAGTGAGCTCCCTTAGCCTCTCTTTATTAACCTGTATGAAGTCATCATCAATCAGAGCTCGGTATATTGATGGTCCGGTTCGAGTCACCCAACACAGCCATCTATAGAAAAATGAGCCTCGCCGGCCGTTGAGTCTATATACCTATATATTATCCTCTTGTGGGGACGACAGTTTGAAACCCCGCTGACACAAAACTCAAGTCAACCCCCGTCCAGGGTTATCGCCGAGGGCTTAAAAGCGCACAATGACCCCCCCCCCATTTTTTTTAACGCGAAAACTATTTTTTAATGCCCCAATAAAAAACAAAATTTGCATATAACCTCTTTGTTAAAAACGTTAGCGCAAAAAATTATCCAATTCTAAAGCTTAATTTATTTAAGAGACACATTTCTGTTATCCTGCACAACAATAATAAGGTAATGTAACAATTTAATTTAAATAAAAGCAGAGTCCAGTCTAATATTATCTTGTTTATTTATTTCTCCCCTTCTAAAATGTAATTTACGTCGTGCTAAACATGAAATTTAATATTTCATAGTTTATAAAAAGGAGAAGGGGGAAAAAAGGCAAAAGTAAATCAGTTTTTTTATTTATACCTTAGGTTAATTAATGGGGTAATAAATTTTCAGATTAGGTCTTTATTTTCACTCCCTTTCTTCCCTCTCCAGTCCAGCTTCTCCCCGTTTTATCCATTTAAGCTCGTCCATATTTTTCAATAAATAAAAAATGAGGATGCATTCAATAAAAAATAGAGAGGGGTAAAAAAAAAGGAGGGAATTTTTTTTATTGGAGAACTAAAAATATAAGGGAGAAAATATATCATACTAATCCCAGCCGCTTATCCCTTCCTGTATCTTGGCAATTTATTTTTAATTGAGAAAAAGGATTTTTCAAAAAGCGAGGAAGAAAAATTTCTAATGGTTTAAAAAGGTTTAAAAAAAACTCCAAGCTTTTCAATCCGAACGAGGAAGCGTTACGCCGAAAACCGAATAGAAGGAACCATCTTTTTCAGTATTAATACACATTTTTCTCGTTTTTTCCGTCAAGAAAACTGATTTTTTTCTCCCCTAACTTAGCCATTTTTTTCGGTTTTCGACCGAAGGAAACCCACTTAACCTTATTTTCAGTAGTAATAGACATTTTTCTCGTTATTTTGGCCAAGAAACCTGATGTTTTTTTCTCCCCTAACTTAGGCAGATTATTTTGGAGTTTTTCCAGGTTAAGAAACTAAAAACATTCTTTTTAACTAAATGGATGAGAATAAAAACAATAATAAAAATCCGTAAATCCGTTCCAGAAGTTCCCTTTTCTCTCGCTCCTTTTTCTCAGATTTACAGGTTTTGCCTACTTTTGCCATACCTTAAAAAGCCTTTTTTACCCCATTTTTTTGAGCTTCCCATCCTTTCTCGACCGAGAAACCCCTTAAAACAAATTTCTCGGGTGTGTTCCTTTGCTTTTTGGCCAAAAAGGTTTTGAAAAGATATTTTGCGGTTTTTCGGACGAGAAAATGCTCTTTTTGATAAGTTTTCGTAGTACTTTTCTTTTTTCCTGGGTTATGCCGCCGATAAACATAATTTTTGATGAAATTTGCCTCCCAAGTGGAGGATGAGCGTCTCCTAAAAACACTTTTCATTCACAGAAAAAACTACGCTGTTGCTCCCTAGAGGGTGTTAACTACCATTTTCATTTCCATCCTTTGCTTTTAAATTGATTTTCAGTTTTAAGATCCATAAACCAAAAAGAAAGAGAGAGAGAAAAAAAACCTCTGGCGTAAATAAAACATGAAAAGAGGTTCTGTTATTGCCAAGGTTTGACCCTTAGAAGGGCATGAACATTTGGCTGGGAGGAAAACGTCTGGGAGAAATGAAGATAAGCTCCTCGAGTAGGTAAAGGTATAGAACAGGGAAGGAAATAAACGTTTCCTACTAAGGTTACGAGGGAGGCTTCTAGAAGGAGGTCATTTAGAGTGGGGGGGCTCTTTGGGATACTCTCAATTAGGAAGGATAAGGAGGAGATTATTTACGTATAATTATATGGCTCAATCCTCCAGGCTTAAAAGCTTTTTTACCCCCGAACTATTTATGAAAGTATTCAATGTGATTTTGTGGCCTGAAAACCAGATTGTTGACTTCGAGTTGAGATATTTGTTTTTCTTGATAAACTCTCTCTCTTACCTCTCCATCCCTAATTAACCCTTTCGGCCAATTCACAACCCGATCCAATACAACCTGTTCTAACTTATTGTACAATATTATCATAGAAACGCTTCAATTTCTCCTTTTCCAAGTCTTTTCTTTATGTTTACATAAAGGCAAAACGTTTTGTTGTTTTAGCCAATGGAAATTACGTTTTCGTTTATTATCTTTTCAAATGAGTTAAACATTTTCTATTTATTGTTTTTAGTTATTTAATTCGACTCAACATTGAATAATTAAAATTATAACTTATTTTGTTATACAAACAAAAAATATTTTTTAGTTATAAGCACCTTAAATCTGAACAATCAGGATGGCGTATCGTTAATGAATCAGCAAACAAAGGGATAATTTGAGACTGATTGGATGTTGTATGATCAAGTAGTTAAGTTTACATTGGAGACGGCAATGGGTGCAGGTTTGGTATCCCTATCGGATTAACACCTCGGAGTTTGACGTTTCAACAATTCTCTCATAACTTTCAGGATCGAACTTCGAAGAAAAAAAAACCGAGAAAAAGGTTTTAAAAGTAGAGAAAAAGGTTGCTTTTTGGCCGAAAAACCAAGATAAACTCTTAAAATAAGGTTAAAAGGGTGTCCTTGGTCGAAAACTGAGAAAAATGCCTAAGTTAGGGGAGAAAAAAATTATTTTTCTTGACCAAAAAACGAGAAAAATGTCTATTAAAGGAGGTTTTCGGGAATGAAAAGAAGGGAAGCTCTAAAAAAATCCGTACAAAAGGGTTTTTGTAGGTAGAAAGATATCTCTTTCTTACCAAAACCTTAAAAACTGCTTAAAACGAAATTTAATGGCCAAAAAACGCCGTAAGAAAGAGGTGTTTCACGATCGAATACCGAGGAAAACTTCTGGAAATCACCTACGTCTTTTAAATTTTATTGGCTTTTGTCTAGCCGTTCCGACGACATAATAAGGGTAAAACGAGGGATTTTTCTAGCTTTATAATATTGGTTATCATTCATTTTGTTATTTTCATTTTACCGGGAAGGAAAATCAAACTTTTGGGCCCCATTATCAATAGGAAAAATTTAGAGATGGAGAATAAGATTTGAATTGTATGAAAAAAAATTATAAAGCCGAGTTGTGGGTATGAAAAATACGCGAGGGAGATGTCCGGGTGCGGAACCAGATGAAAGAGTTAAATTCGCCAATGCTATCACTCATACAGGAAAGCTCTTTACATCCAGTTCCCTTCCCTTAGGAAAGAAAATCTACATATGCATATTGTATTGAATTGTGTGTGCCCTGAGGGTAGGTTTTTTTCCACCCCTCTCCAAGGCAATGTTTATAGAAATGATTACAACGCCATCCTCTTCTCGGCCCACTTTCGAAAAACCACAGCTCATATGAAATTCATAGTTCTTATGTGTCGCGAGGGCAAACACAATAAAGATTTTTTTCTCCTTCTCCCCGAACCAAGGGATCACCTATACATGAAGATTATGTTTGTCCGAACATTTTCTTCAATATTAAATTCCTTCTAAACCCAAAAGTTTTCTTAATTCTCCTCTAAGCCACAATTTATGAAGGGAAAAAAGAAAACTTGAATGTTCGAAAGGTTTTATTAGCCATTCAATTGACCTCTTATGTAGACATCAATCGGGTGTCAAATTAATTATTAAGCCTTGAAGGGTGGTGAATAGTAATTATTATTGAAATATCAATGCCCAGCGGTCTACATTAGTGATAGCTTACACGTGATACGTGTCCGCATTAGAAGTTAATTAACTGGCCGAATTGATCGAGTAGTAAACTAAAACGGCCAATTAAAAAAAAAATGAAGTCATATTTAGAAGGGAAGTTCAATTTATGGTTGGTCGATGGCATATCAACATTTGGTTTAATATCGTAGATCCTCCAATCAGCGAAAAGGACACTATTTGTCCTATGTGATAAAAATAGGGCTTGCATAAATACCTATTTTGACCGCTATTTGAATTTTGCCAATTATTTTTTTTGTATTTTTTTAACGCCCTTAGAGAAGTATATGGGAGGGGAAAAATAACAGAGGGGGAAGTATAAGGGAACGAAAGTATAACGAAGGGAGGGAAAGTATAAAGGAGGGGAAGAATAAGGAAGGGGGTGTTTTAATTTTTTATTTTTTAAATTTTTCGTTTTTTTTGTTTTTTTGAAAAATTTTCCGAGTTTTTTTTTGTCGAAAAATTTTCTAACTTTTTTTCCAAAATTTTTAAAAGTGTCAAGGTAGAAATAATGGGCTCTTTGGGGTAGGGATGTGCCTCTCGTAATGGGAAGAAGTCTGAAATTTCTCCCTACTTAAAAGTGGCAATTTAATATAAGGAGTAATTAGTGAAAATTTGGTGAAAATCGGTGAAACGGTTCGGCCGCAGCGAATTTTTTAAAATTTTAAACAGACATATCTCCTCCAAATTCGAAATTCAAAAATCGCCCTCGTTACATTCTTCTTCACCGGCTAAAGAAATTTGTGTGAAAATATGGTGAAAATCGGATGAAAACTGTGGCCGTAAAGTGTTCCGGAAAAAAAACTACGGCCGGCCGGAACCACAAACAAAGTTGAGATCGGAAAAGATCAATATTCGAATTGACCCTCCGGGGTCTGGAAGACCCTTCCCCAAAAACCCGACGTGGAGGGTATCACAATAACTTCTTTAAGGAAGTCAAAAGTTGAAAACCCTTAGAAACGGATTTTTTTCTGACGAAAGTTTTATGTCCAAAAACCATTTTTTGACCTAATTTTTGGTATTTTTAAGTACAGTTTTTTCCGCAAAAAAAACTGAGTTTCAAATTTTTTATGTACAAAAAACAGCCTTAAAGTTGGATTTTCAGGGGTATTTTCTTGCTTATCTGGTCAAAATCCACCTTACGACCCGATTTATGAGTGTTTTTTGCATTCCTTTATCCCGAATCTCCAATGGAGGTTTTTCACGGTTTTTTTGCCGAAAAACAACGTTATATCCGGTGTTTCAGTCCAAAAAACACCACCATATAACAGATTTCTTCAACTTCCGGTTGCACCCTTAAATGCCCTTATGCCCTAAAATTTGTCCATTGATTTGTCTCGATAAATTAAAAGGAACAAATAAAAAAGTACAATACCAGAATTTTATTTTTACCATTAAAAAACAGCGAGGACGGGAAGTGTTTGAGGCAAAAAATTGTCAAGTAGTCTACGCCTCATCATTTTCTATTCAAGTGTTTTTAATGATTGTGGGGGAAAGGTAGGTTTTGACTTGGACTGAGGGCACTCCAATACACGCCTCCGATTCAATCTCTTTTAAGCAAATGATTTTTTTTCTCTCTCCCTGTTATTTTAAAAAACCTGAATTTTTCAAATAAAATTGGAATCATTAAAGTTGAGCATACGTTTCAGTAGTTCGAACGAGGAAAAAAAGTGGGAAGAATATCGGAATCGTACAGGAGAGGCCACTTAAAGACTCTTGGACCGGAAACGGTGGTAATGTCCTGCAAGCGGGACTTAAGCAATTACAACTTGGGCGTAAGGTTTACGGTAAAACCTTTTTTTCCCTTAATTTCGGTCATTAAACTCGAAAAATGTTGGGGAAAAAAAGGTTTTTTTTTTTTTTTTTCAATCGAGCCTTGAGCCTAGCATAGAGGTCCTAACAAAGGAGAAGATTAGAGTGACAGTCACGGATTAAAATGTCCCTCCCAACCCCAAAACCTAAATTGTCCTACAACGTATCCCCCCTAATTTTCACTTCTCCGAAAACAGCTTCGGGATTAAACCAGAAAACGCCAATGTTGTCGGTAAAAGGGGGGGTTCATAATATTTCCCGGATCGACCAGTTTAATCCAATCATGTTTCCAGAAAAATTATTTTTAAAAAAATTAACCAATGAAATCGTTTTCTTTTTCAATAACTCGGTTGGGCAGCATTCACCATGATTTATTAACACTATTGTACCTTTAATGGATAATAAATTATGTAAATATAACAATATTTCAAGGATTTTTAGTTTTTTTTCATGGCCCATATAGGGTTTAACCTTTCATCCGAGTAGGCGGTAAAATCGACCTCTTTGGTTTTGAAATGGATGCAATACAATTTTGATAATAAAATTCGGTCAAAATGAAAGCACATCCATTACGTCCTCTCTGTTGACAGGAGAGGGGACACATTATTTATTTTTCATATCAACCCTTCTGATTTTTAAGTTTTCCTTCGTTAGAGTGACCTTTAATGGCTTTGTTTTCAAAATTAATCAATCATCGATTTTCACTTGAAAACCGGCGGAATTAACAAAAAATAGAATTTTTTTAACAATAAAAATTGTCACAGGTTTTATTTGAAAAAATACTGGGAATCTATCAATGATTTGGCATCCTAAATTAGATATTAACTATTAAAATCGAGAAAAGCGCCCAAAAATACAGTAGAAGGGGCTTCTCTCGGCTGAAAAACTACGAAAAACTTCTAAACCTCAAGGATCAAGGAAAATGAGAAAAGGTGATTTCTTGGCATTGTAAAAAGGTGGCTTCGTAGCAGTGAATGGGTTTATTTCGGTGGAAAACTATTACAAAGAGTTTTTCTCTGGCAGAAAAACCCTGGAAAACTCCTGAATGAACGGTATAAAGTTTCAAGATAACTCCTAAAGCATTTTTTTTAATTAATCCGAAAGATAACGTGGGAGAAAGGATGAAAAACGGATTTCCACGACCGGTTTCGGCTTAATAGACCCTCTTCAGGTGGACTAATTCCTTGTTTTTTCATTCTCTCACTTTACTACAGTCTTCCACTCCTTTAGCCAATTTCACTTCCTAGTAGTGTAGTAAGGGTAGAATAAAATAGCAGAGAATGAAAGTACTGGTTTAAAGAGCTTCCAACGAAAACTTCCGTAAAGAGAAGTAACAATATAGGAGGGGGAAGTATAACGGAGGGGACGTACAACGGAGAGGGAATTATATGGGAGGGGAAGTATAACGGAGGGGGAAGTATAAGGGAACGAAAGTATAACGAACGGAGGGAAAGTCTAAAGGAGGGGGAAGTATAAGGGAGGGGAAGTATAAGGAAGGGGAAGTATAAGGGAGGGAAAGTATAAGGGAGAGGGAAGTTTTTTGTTTTTTCAAAAAATTTTCCGAGTTTTTTTCCAAAAATTTTCCGAGTTTTTTTTTTCAATTTTCTGAGTTTTTTTCCAAAAATTGTCCGGGTTTTCTTTTTTTTTGCGCTTTTTTAACTTTATTTTTTTGAAAAAATTTTTAAGTTCTTTTTATCAAAAATTTTTCTAAGTGTCAAGGTAGAAATAATGGGCTTTTTGACCTAGGGATGTGCCTCTCGTAATGGGTAGAAATATGAAATTTCCCCTACTAAAAAAATTAATAATTAAAAAGTGGCAATTTTTTTACACCAAAAATTCGTAAAAAATATAAGGAGTAATTAGTGAAAATTTGGTGAAAATCGGATTAACGGTTCGGCCGTAGCGAATTTTTTAAAATTTCAAACAGACATAACTCGCCATTTTTTCGAAATTCAAAAATCGCCCTCGTTATACATTCCTGTTCTCCGACTAAGGAAGATTTTGTGAAAATTTGGTTAAAATCGGTCAAAAACTGTGGCCGTAAAGTGCTCCGGAAAAATGCTACGGACGGCTGGCCGGCCGGCCGGAACCACAGACAAAGTTGAGATTGGTAAAGATCAATACTCGATTTGACCCTCCGGGGTCTGGAAGACCCTTCCCCAAAAACCCGACGGGAGGGTATCACAATAACTTCTTTAAGGAAGTTAAAAATAAGGAAATAGACCACCTGATGAGGCGTACTGACGAAACTGGTCGTGGAATATCCGTTTTTTCACCCTCTCTCACTTTTGAATAAATACAAAAATTAAATAAATGATACTTAAAATAATAACACGTAAAAAAAATTATTTTCAGTATACCCCTTTATTAGATTTATTTTGGGTTAAAGTTCAGTTTAAAAAAAAAGTATTTTTAATATTCCAAGGAAGGTATTTTGGTGGAAAATTAGAATTGAGTTTATTCAGCGTAGGTATTCTATTATTTTCGTTTACTTAGGTATATCTTTTTTAGATAAGGCAAAGCTGGTTTGTTTTAGGCATATTTGGCTTAACAGGAAAATTCCTTATTTTATGAATATGGGGTATCGATTCAGAGCTTTTTCTCCGAAAGCCGTGAGAATTTCAAGGGATTGTTCAAAGAAGGTTTTTCTTATTTCTTTCTCTCGCCTTTAGTCTTTGAAACGCCAAGGGCAGGCCCGGAAAATAAACAATGTGACAATTAGTCGGATTTCTTTTAAGCTTTATGTAGAGTAAATCTGTAAAGTGAAAAATCTAATAAAAATATTTGTAAAGAGTTTATGATTTTTGACGTTAAACTTAAGCGTTAACGTTTAACGTTAACTTAAATAAAGCTGAGGATCGTTAGAAAAACGATAAAATTAACAGATGTTTCTCTAACTACTTTTATTATAAAATACCTATTATGGTAATTTTAATAATGTTAATCGAGAAAATAGAGGAGGTAGATAATGGGAGGAAATCCTCGAGGGGCGAGTTGGCCACAGGTATCTCCCGACCGTCTTTCTTGGGTTTCCTCTTACTCGAAGCAGGCGAACTAGGGCGGAACCCGTGCGGAGGGCTTTAAAGGCGGGGGAATAGGAGAACCCACCCGGCTGGAATAAGGGAAGTTACCAAGTGACAGGGACAATGCGACAAACCGCGGGCACTATTCCTAAACTTCCAAAAGCCGGCGAGGCTTCCTCCTTTCCACGAAACGCGTCGATCGAGACAAAACAAGACAGACAACTGCAAGTTAATTTCAAACTTGTCACATCCCATGGACCCAAGAAGGCTTCATCTTTTTTAAAAAATTTATTGCTCTTTTTTAAATCCTGAGTTTTTAATCAAAATTAATGTTTTATCTTAATGAAGACGAAGTTGAATTTAAAATTAAATTCTTCAGTTATGATTTGTTGCTCTGTTTATTTAGCGCTTTCATAGGATTTTGTGTATTAACGTCTTGATCAATGGGGGATCAACGAGTCTCTCGATTGCATGCGATAAATCAGAGTAATGTCCGCTGCTTTACAATAACGGGTTCCAAGCGATGACCATTTCCGGTCGCGAAATCGAAAAGCGCTTTTACTTTGTTGAAACTTTTGATTTAAAATAGACGTTACGTTCGCCGCCCCCATCCGAACGGTTTACAAACTCTCCTTGTTTGATTAAGACGGTTTCTCCCGCTCTGTAAATTTGCCTTTCATAATGGACACTGTCAAGATTGACGGAGGGTACTGCGGAGGGCAACGTAAGAATAAGGCCTGGAAAACCAAAGTTTTCACCTTACCAGAAAAACAGTTTTTATAATAATATTTAAGTTTTATTATAAGGCAAAACAACAGTTAAAATAGGATTTTTCCCCAAACTGAGGGAGACGCCAGAGAATTTAGTTAAAGGGGGTTTCTCGGACAAGAACGAGGAAACCATCCGGAAATCCTGTATAAAGGGGTTTTCTCGGTTGCAAGATGTTAATTCTCAAAAACCATATCAAAAGTGAATTCATTGGTCAAATAAGCCGGAAAATCAGAGTAAAAGATGGTTTTTTGGTCTGAGAGAGGGGGAAAAATGGGATTTTTCTTTGAAAACTTATAAAAGAGGATTTTTTGGCCGAATAATCAAGGGCTATTCCCGGAAATCCTGGATTTTGGGGTTTAATGACTGAGGAAAGAGCCCGAAAATTTTATAAAAGGGGTTTCTCGTTTAAAAAACCAAGTAAAACACACAAAAATCAAGTAAAACTTAGGAAAACTTTAAAATTAGACTTTTATTTTCAATCGCCCATAGGCCATTGCTAGACTGAAATCATAATTAAACATCTGTTTTTTAAATTCGTATATTTTAAGACATTTCATGCAAAACTATTTTGGTCATAACTGGATTTGATGGACCTCGTGGCGTCGGATTCCATAATTTCTTGATAGTTGAATTTAAACCATATGAAAACTCCCAAAATCATGACGGAAATATTTATAAGAAGAGAATACACGATGAACGATAGCCCATATGAGATTTCCGTTAAAAAATTCGACGAATTTACAATGAATTCTGGGTCTTCAGGCAGGTGTAAACGACGACAAAAGCACTTCCGGTAAGCAAGAATGGAATTTGCGTGCGAATGAATTTGAGGGTGAAGAGGAAACCGAAGATTTCGGAAAGCGCGTAAAAAAAGGTAGGAGGGAGTATGTAGGATTTTGAAAATACGTTGTCTTTCATGATGAGAAAAAATAAAATTTCGGATTTTTCTTCTTGGACGTCCAACGCGTAAATTGCTCCACTCTCAAAACTTTTTTTTGCTTCAGACTTCATTTTTCCAGATGTCGAATTAACGGCTTTAATATTGTATAGTAAATTTGGTTCTGCGTATTCCAGTTTTCCTCCTTTCAATTTTAGTTCTTCTTTGTCTTTATCAATAATTTAACCTCGATGTCCGAAATGTTCAATAAAAGGAGACGCGGTCTTCCGCTAAGGCGCTGTAAAGTCGGAAATGAACCGCGGAAACGGAGGCCGCTTTTACTGACGACATGTATCATAATGTCACCTTCTCCCCCAAATATTTTTGTCACTTCGTCAACACCGTATTTATCGTTGTGGAACTCGGTGAATCGAGCGTTCTCGTTCTTTTCGATCTTCCAGGCCAATCTGGCCGCTTTCATCGGGCTTATCGTTATGTTGAAAATGGAAGAATTGACACGGGTCGTCGAGTTTAAGCTGTTGATGATGACCGCTTGTTCATAACCAGCTTTTTTAAACAAAAAACCCGTTTCGCCAATCACCAACTTGGTTATCCCTAAATAAACCAGGCTTATTGTTATAAATATAAAACATAATGAGGCATTTCGTATATCTTCGTATTTACGCTTCAGAACCCATTTGACAAGTCCGTAGTATAAAAAGAGAGAAATAATTCCGAAAATGTTGACATAAAATCTAAAGTCGAATTTGAGCCATTCGCTTGGTTGACTGGTCTCCATTTTTTGGACTTCCCAAACTCTCTCAACGGCCAGCTGGCAGTATCCGTAACCCATCAGAGGAAGAATCATCCAGAGAATTTTTTTAATCCGATCTCCAGACATCACTACGAAATCCGAAATCTCTTCCGTCAGCTGCTTCTTGAATAATGTTTCTATTAAGCTTAACACGGCGTACTTCATAAGGTAATAATGATAGTTGAAATACAGCAAAATTTCTCGAAATGCTTTGAAAAATATGATGAACATAATCGTTTCAAAAAGAACTAAGAATGATGAAAAGATCGTGATGAAATCGATGTATTCTCCACGTATCAGAACGAACCATATAAAAAGTTTGACAAGGTAGAAAATCAAAACGAAGGTGAAGTCAAAAGTGATTAATTGCATGACCTCCCTGACAATGCTTAAATCGTTGAAAATTACGGCGTAGACAACGGGCGTCAAAGGTGCAACCAAAATCGCAAAAGTGATCCCAACATCTAAAAATGTTTCGTTTTTCGCATAATCTTTTACAAATGTGATCATCGACAAGAACACGCATCCTATGAGGCTCCAAATAAGAAATCCGATGACTACGTAAATCCTTTTAATAAAAGACTCGGACAAAACGACCAAAACGATGGACAACAAAATCGTCGCCAAAGAAGCCAGAGACTCGCTCGTGAATACCATGGCCAGGAAATAAAGGCATGCCTCTGCTACGATTAAGTGCGACGCGATAATATAAAAGAAAACGCTCACCCTGATACATTTTAAATATGAAAACTTTTTCGTGTATTTTCGTCTTCTCCTTTGTGACATCGACGACGAATAATATTTTTCATGTCCATATTCCTCTTTTGCTAACTTTTAAACACATGAATTCCAAAAAATATAATAAAATACTTTGATGTTGACATGAACATTATTGGACACAAAATATAATCAATATCGATATTATTTTTCCTGTCAAATCGCATACTATGTCGTTGGCTGACGTTGAAAAGACAAAGGCTTATTACTGTATCATCTCGCGATATCCTTGGCTGCTTTAAATTTTTGTCTCTGGTAAAAAGAACTTGAATTTAGTGGAGTTGGGACAAAAATTGGATAATAGGTAGCCTAAGAAAAAGGGGAAGTATATAGGAGGGGGAAGTATAACGGAGGGGGAAGTATAACAGAGGGGGAAGTATAACGGAGGGGGAAGTATAAGGGAACGAAAGTTTAACGAAGGGAGGGAATGTATAAAAGAGGGGAAGAATAAAAGGGGGAAGTTTTTTTTTTTTTTTTTGAAAAATTTTCCGAGTTTTTTTTAATTTTCCGAGTTTTTATTTTTTTTTTTTTTCGAAAAATGTTTTAAGTGTCGAGGTAGAAATAATCGGCTCTTTCGCCCAGGGGTGTGCCTCTCGTAATGGGTAGAAGTATGAAATTTCTCCCTACTAAAAAAAAAATTAAAAAGTTGCAATTTTTTTACACCAAAAATTCTTAAAAAATATAAGGAGTAATTGGTGAAAATCGGATTAACGGCCGGCCGGAACCACAGACAAAGTTGAGATCGGTGTAGACCATATTCGAATTTATCCTACGGGGTCTGGAAGACCCTTCCCCATAAACCCGACGTGGAGGGTATCACAATAACTTCTTTAAGGAAGTTAAAATCCGGTACAATTGGGGTTCCCCGAAAAACTGTTGTAAACTCCTAAAACTCTGAGACGAAAGTTTTTTCTTGGCAAAAATGTTTTAGAAATGGTGTTTCTAGGCCAAAAGCTGAAGAGATCTCGAGAAAGTTGGATGAAAAGAGTTCTTCTTGGATGACTGGGAACCCGTTTTCAAAGCTCCTCTTGGCGGCATATTCTTTAAAGGTTTTCGGGAGTTTTTTGTCCCCCCCCCCCCTCTTTAAGCCCTTGAGAGTAAATCACAAACGCTCAAATATGACTGAAACAGGTTCAAAACATTCGTTCAAAAAAAATTTAGGGCGTCCAATTTTGAAAAACGAGATTTGATGGAGAGGCGTGACGAGAATGCGTCCTGCTCGGAGTTTCGGTCCAGGAGGCTCATAATTGCAAAGCTGCACTTGACAATAGCAATCCGGGAGGTGTCACCGGGTATCGACTGAGTAATTGAGACCATTCCATTCTCCCGGACAATGTGTATCGCGATTCCCGACGAAATTCAATTTCCCAAACTGCTAAGGATATTTTCAAAAAGCAAAACGGCCTCAATTTAAATTCTGATAAATAAAACAAACGACTTAAAGCAGATTTACGGTCAATTTGTAAATTGCTCAAACTTACCCGTTTAAAATAAATCTTTTTCTTTCTACTAAAAATACTTAGATGTATTGGACAGTCTATCAAGAAAGACAATTTATAAACGCTTTTCTGTTCTTTTAAACCTGTAGAATTTTTTTTAAATTAAATTAGTTCAAAAAATTAAAAATAGAAAAAGGAATATTCATCCCTTAATGACTAACATTTACATATTTATAAACAATTTCCAAGTAAATAAAATATTAATACCACTAGCGAATATCAAGAAAAAATTGAATTTTACAAAGCGATTCTGCTTATAAGGAATTTAATTTTTTTTCTAATTTTTACTCTTTTATTGAAAATTTTTAATAAAAAAAATGAGTGAGCTCAAAGATTTCTGGATTCTTAAAACGGTTTTTACTCGTTGTATTCATGTCACATAAAAGGGACACGAATTCTTTATTTGACACCTTCCCCTCTGGTAACTCATTTAATTCAATTGGTTAAATTCTCCCCGGAGAATGTACTTTTCGAGGTTGATCTCATTCCTCGTTCCGACCACGCTCAGGCTACGTTCGTCTAATTCTAAACGACCTTAAAGCCCTTAAAGGGAAAAAGGGCAAAAAAAAAATTCTTCCACCAAAAAGTAACATAAAATCCCAAATTAATAAATCGTGGAATATAGTGGAAGTTAAGGCGACTTCAAAGTTTAGGAATCGATAAGGACTAAGTTTATAATAAACTTATGTATTAGTAAACAACTTGGTGTAAGTTCACGAAATTTCATGGCCTTTCCGGATGAACGAAATCGTCTCTTTAATCTTCAGATGACGCCCAAAAAATAGGAAATTTCAGCCAAAGAAAATGATCCAATTTTCAGATTTTGTCTCCAATCAAAAATAAAGTCGCAAAAAATGTTGGAAAATCTGTTGAGTGTGAGACTCGCTATGGATTTGCGATTAATCCAGCGTAAATTTCCTGCGCCGGAGGGTTAATAACAAAGTATTTAAGGAGCAATTAAACTTACCGGGGAAGTCGCAAAAAGGGGGGTAAAAGCCAATAAAATGAAAAAGGAGGGGAAATATAGCGGAGCGCGCTATTTTCCAACTGGTCGGACCCAGGACATATTTTTACGGCCGTTCCTAGGGGTTTTCTCGACTGACTGTAATTAGCCCGATCCCCGAACTCCGAGAATCGGCGAGACCTTTAAGCCCCCTTTCCCTGATTTACTCCTCCGGCCGACTTCCTCTCTGTCGCCCCCGATAGTTCCGGACTACGACCCTACGTCCGGCCACACCCGGTTTCCGTTGTATACCTCTTTCCACCTACCTCTCATTCTGATAACAACTAAATTTTCTATAATCCAAAACTCACACCTTTATCAACATAATCGTCATTGTATCACAAGTTAAAAACGCCTATCGCATCCCGCTTTTCTATCCTAACTACTCTTACATTTTTGGTCGTTTGTATGTTTTTCTCTATCTTCTACTGAGTGATTTATTATTTTACAAGGTTTAAGAGCATTTTTCTAGGTTTTGGCCAAAAAAAACCCATATTTTCTAGATTTTCGGTCGTTTTCTAAATTTTTCGACCTACAGAAAATATCCCATTTTAGGTTTTTCCCCCGATCTGCTGTTCAAGAATCGCCAATTTTCCACGTTTTAGGGCTTTTTTGATTGTGCAAGAAGCCCCAATTTTACAACAATTTTTATCGTTTTCTTCAACTTTTTGGCCTTCGGAGACCCTACCCAGTTAACCAGAGTTAAACTCAGTTTTTTTACCCAGAAACGGACGTTTTCAACGATATTCAGGAATCGTAATTTGCCGTTCTCGTATCCGACTCACCCAAGGTCATTAGCCTCGAGTCGGAATCGTTATACAATCCGACTCATTGAGTCGTATACGTGAACGACTCACTTCCCGACTCCGAGTTAAAGTAAGGTTATATTTTACGAAGGTTATTTCTTATCTCTTTTAGTTTCGGGTTCGGAAATAAACTAGATTTACAACGGATTGGCTAAAACCGAAAAAGGAATGGATCCCGTACTTTTGGAAGGATTTTGGAAGTAAAAATTAAAAAACTATCAAGGAAACTTTATACGCACGCTAAGTAAAAATTGGCGAGAACGTTTTAGGGATAGGTAATTTCTATGCGCTGTTATATTTAATCGGAAAAACCATGTTTCGATTAATGATTTTGCTCTAGTGAGAGCATTGTGAACTAACTGAGTCGTAACGACTCCCTGAGACGTAAGCCTCTACGAGAAGACCTTTTCCGTTTTGTGTCGTATACGGGAAGTTCAATTTACGATTCCCTGAAACTCTCTAATTTGGATGGAGGAACCAGCAAAACACCTATTTTTAGAGTTCACAATTTATATGTGCGCCCAATATCCAAATCAAGCGGACGACAGTTTTACAAAGTTTAAAATAACGATTTCATCTACCTTAAGAGAGTGATTGTCACTTTAATAAATCTTTTTTTAATTTGACTTTTGTGTGAGATCAATAAAACATTCGTCATACAAAAAAAGTTAACATTTTATATAGAATTTTCGAACAGGAATCTGTTGCTTCAGGGATATGACGCAACAGGTGTCTCCGCCAAGTCAATTTACTAAACTTTGTCCAATATCACGATAAAAGGCGCTTTTGACCAAAAGAAATTTTTATTTAACTTTTTTTTAACGCTTTGTTTTTTTTTATATAAACCGTTTTGATTGAATTCCGATCGTGGCTTGGAATTAATATTTCAGTTTGCATTTCCTAGGGTAAACGAAAGGCCTCTCGCGTTTCTGAGCTGATGCATGAACCAAAGGTAATTTTCGAATTTAACCCGATGCAATCGTCAATAATTACTAGGCTGCCCACCCCGGATGTAATATTATTAATGGATTTTCGAAAATTGTTGCCTCTTTGGAAACGTTGAGGAGTATTTATTTTAAAATAGCGTTTATTTTCATTGAACCAAAATAATATTTCATTTCATTCATTTTCATTAATTTAAACAGATTTCCATTTATAAACTTAATCTCCCTACAACGGATTCAGGTCATTTTCGAATTTGAAGTCATGAGAAATGTAGATGTAAAATTGTTTTTAAAAAAATTATTTAATTCAGGTGGAAATAGTTAACCTGATGAGGCTTATTACGCCGAAACCGGTCGTGAAATATGCGTTTTTTTCATCCTCTTTCCTCATAAAATATAAAAATTATTTATAACGTTCTTATAAAAAATAAAAAGTTGGAATTAATACAAATCGGTAGTATAAACAGAGACAAGGGAACCTACTTGAGCCTATATAAGAAATCGGCCCTTAGGGAGAGCCATTATAAAGTTTATACCCTGAGCACTGATATGGTTCCCGGACTTAAAGTGTTGTCTGAGAGGTGGCTGGGGTGGTCCACGGTATATTAACCCCATTTGGGACGGGTGACGCGTGACGGCGAATTATCATCGTCGAGTAGCGACGATTAACCAGAGCGGGGGAAAATTAGCTCGCAGACTTCGATAACTTTCAAACGTGTTCAAATCCTCTTTAAAATAACTCAAAGACGTTTTTCAGTAACTTAAATACATAAAAGAATAGTGTTTTTTACGAGAATTTTTCCAAAAAAATGGTTTAAAAAATACAAGGTTTGTAATTAAAAAAACGCCTACGGGCCTAGCGTGTAGATTAATTTTTTACAACCTTCACAATTTTCGTCCAAGATTTTTTTTAGATAGATTTTTGATTTTGTTATTATTATTAAAATAAATAGGAAAAAATTGTAAATTAAAAAATATCAAAAAAATTAGCGATTGGAATATTCCAATTTTTTGATTGGTCGTTTTTTTTTTCATCCTTCAAAAAATTTTAAACCTTTAATCATTCAAATTACCTGTTTTGCTCTTTCAAAATAATTTATGTTTTTATTCATGAACTTTCACATCTTGAGGAAACTCATAAGTTTACCTAACCAATCCTTCTCCTGTCTAATAAAACGTTTTAAATATTCCACAGTGTCTAAAATCATTCCTCAATTATTAACATTATTCAAGGAGAAAATCTTGAATTCTCAGTTAGTATAATATTACGCAAGATAAATAATTAATGTGGAAGAACAAAAAATTGTTGAAAAACCGCAAATTTATGCTTTTAAAAACCTAAATCCCAACATCGAAAACACTGATAAATGGCTTGATGTAGCCAAAATGGAAAACGTTCAAAAATTTGGTAAAATGACATTTTTTCGGCCGAAAAATTGAAGAAAAGAAAACATCCAAAAATCCTGTAAAAAGGGTCCTTCTAGAGCAAAAATTGCTAAAACATTTTTTGGGAAAAAAAATTCTCCTAAAAATCGAGAAAAATGGTTGTCCGGACAGACGGCACCACAGACAACCTCATGGTTGGTAAAGACCACTAATCAATATTTTCCTCTACAAATTACAAAAAAAAAATTTAAGAAATTTTTCTGAAAGAGTAAAAGGAACATCCTGGCTACTTATGTTATAATTTATTTCATTTTCATCAATTTTTCCTCAAATAGAAAGAAACTACATTAAAAGTAATTAAACTCTTCAAAAGAAAAGTATTTTAATACTTTATAATTCCGTCTTAAATTCCTATATCCTGTCTTATTTTTTCCCAGTTCTTTTTTCAGCTTTATTTATTTATTTTTGGTTGGGAACTAAATGAACTTTGCACTAATTTAGGAACACCCATTATATTTTGATTTAATCCCATGGTAAAACTAACTTCTTTAAGGAAGTTAAAAGCCACCTAATGTTTGATGGATTAAAGCTTAATTATTTTAGAATTCTACGAAATGCTGTATTAAAAGATAGTAGTTTGGCTTTTTAGAGGGGTGAGTCGAAGACCAAAAGTTCGGGGCGTTTTGCTCAACCATTTTTCAAAGCATTGGAGTCTTGCATGTTTAGCCTATCTGCTTTTAAAGTCGAGGGTGGTGATTCAGTGAATGATTTAGTGGTTATTTACAGACTCTTCTTAAGTTAATAATTGAAAGTAGGTTTAATTCGATTCGGTTCTCGATGAGGAATGAGGGGGGGGATTGTGTTGATTCGAAGAGGGTGAAGTTTCAGGGTTGTTTAACTCCCCGGTGTTCCGTCGGTGAATTGGTTTTGTCCCTAAAACTAGCGAGTAGGAAGTCAAAGGAGAATGTGCGGGGCCCGGATCGTGAAAGTGCGGGCCGTCGGGGGGTTACATTATTGGTCGTGTCCTTCGAATAGTTTACGCTTCAACAACTCAGAGGGACGTCCCCCTTTTCGCACCCTTCAACAAAGTCCCGCTACCCGGGTAGTCGAACTTTTTAGGGCCCAAAGAAGTCCGGAGATAAGAACTGGTGCTTTATTTTTCCGACTTTGTTCGGACCTCCCCGACCCCATTCACAAACCGAAAATCTAGACTTCCTAAACCCCCGAAAATAAAGCATTATCGCCTCCCTCTTTTTAGAACTATCAAAACTTAATCTTCACAGAATTTAATTAAAAATTTTAATATTTTCCTATAAAAGCATTTAACACTTTTCATACAGCCTCCCGTTAATCCCTTTATCTTAAGTGCAAATGAGTCACGCTGTCCCTTATTAACTCGGCGAGTTCATAAACAAAAAAAATCTTAAATCTGACGAGGGCGGGTGGCTCTGAAATTTGAAGAAAAGAAAAATGTTGAATAATTATTTATTACAAATAATTAACCAATAATGGAGGAAGAAGTGACGTGATAACGGGTATCTCACGATGCGTTTCGGCTTAAAAAGCCTCGTCAGGTAAGCTATTCCCTCTATCACAATCTCATCACAGCTCACCTGACGAGGCTTTTTAAGCCGAAACGCGTCGTGAGATACCCGTTATCACAGTCCTTTCTTTCATTATTTGATAGTAAAATCAACCCCCTTGCGGAATACATACGCAATAAAAATCAGAATGTAAATAATTTTTTATTTTGGTTTGCTCAAATGAAAAAAATCTTCAGAAAGCCTTTTTTTTTCGGTCATTTTAATGCTTCTTCTAAAATTAAGGTTCAAAGGTTCAAACAACAATTTTTCGTTCTCAAAGACGATTATTGAAGTACCCTCGACGGAAGTGGGACCCAGACCTCGTAGCTTTTTTCTTTTCGTTTTTTTTTCTATTTCCCACGAAGTCTATCCACTTGAACTTCTCCCAAAAGTTCTGTTAATATGTAAATGAACATTTTCGTAAAAAATTTCTTCTTTTGATAAAACAAACCCACGTGTTTCTACCTACTTTAAAATGTATCTAAATATTAGTGCTATAAATGCGAAAAATTTCAATAGTTTTAAATTAAAAATTAAAATTTTAAAACAGTGAAATTGTTTTAGAATTAAATTAGAATTCATAAAATTTAAATCAATTTTACGATTAAAACCTATTAGGTTTGTGTAAAATAAATTTTAAAAATGTTTATTTAAACATTGCAGATCCTCTGATTTATACGCTTTTCCCGTCGTATTTTGTCGAAAAAAATTTCTTTGAATATAAGAGGAAAAAAGAAAAAAGAAATTTTTTTTATGTGCGTATTTTACGAACCGGGTGCGATAACAATGAGGATGGTTGCGTGCAGTATCATCGTGTCATGACAGAGTCCTGATCGCTACTGGGTGAATCTGAGAGGGCCACTCGCCTTTCGCCTCCTGCCCTCCCTCGGAAAGGGTGTGGGAAATGCCTCGGCGCTTGCCTAAAACTAACTCTTTAGCCTTATCAAAAGGTACGCCGACTATCGTTTTCCTGCGTTTTATCTTGTAAATCAATTTTTTAATATTTCTTACTTTGATGTAACGACATTTGGAATTTTTTTTCTGAACTCTTTTCTACTTTCTTGTTTTCTTCTCAACTGTAAAAATCAACCAAAAGTTATGAGGGCTGTAGTAAAAATTCAAAATAATAAGAGAGACGCCTTGTATGCGGAAAATGGAATAAATTTTCAATGCAGAGATAAACGCGAGGCAAACTCATTGCCATACCGAAACCCTTTATTGCTCTCGTATCTTTTCAACATAACGAAAGGGAAAAAAACATGATCATAATTTGAAAAGTAGTAAACTATTAAATATTTTTATTCAAATATGTAGGGGAAAAAGCTAATACAAAACTTTAATTCCCTACCAAAATACCGAAGAAAACGCCCAAAAACCCAGTTAAACTGTTGTTTTTTTTGATAAAATCAATGAAAAAGCCCAATAATCAGGGAAAAAAATGATGGAAATTTCCGAAAAGCAAAAATGGAGTCTTCTTGACCAATAACCCAAAAACTTCAGCAAACTTTCTAAATCTAGAACAGTGATTCTCAACGGGGGCGCTGGGAAGTTGCTGGGGGGCGTTAAGCAAAATTTGGATGATAGGGGGGCTAAGGGGCTGGCGGCGTTAGCGTGAGTCCTTTTTTTTCAATTTAATTGTTATTAATGCGATAAAAAATTTTACCCAAAAAAAGGCCTATCTATACTTAACAAAATCAGGGTCTCTTAGAAAATCGAGGCGCTTGAGATACTAAGCCAGCATGACCGCCAAGTCTTGCTGGTTTAGTATGACAAAAGAAAATTTCAGGAGAGATGAAGATCCCGTGCTCCCGTTTTCAAGCTCCCCTTGGCGTCGCGAAATGCTTGTTTACAGGTAATATTAATCAGTGATTACTAATGAGTTAGATGATATGTTATCGATTACTCTGAACTCCTTAAAATTTCGGAAAAGATGCTTGTCTACAGGCTCTTCGTAGGGCTTCCTCCCAGTATTCTAACATTTTTTAAAAAAAACTTCAATTTCAACCATCTCATTAAGTAGTGTAGTACCTAGTTTTTATATTGGTTTCAATAGAATACTTTCATATATTTTCAACCTCATATTACTTTTTCTGCAAACTACCCTTTTTTTTAAATTGAAGGACATTACTTAATTGTAGAATGGCTACGCCTCGGAGGGTGGGCGGAACAGCTCTCTACTATCGAGGGAAAAAAAAA